>PVJA010039437.1:0-18919 GCA_004027025.1 Myocastor coypus | reverse complement strand
TTTTTTTTTTTTTTTTTTTTTTTTTTTTTTTTTTTTTTTTTTTTTTTTTTTTTTTTTTTTTTTTTTTTTTTTTTTTTTTTTTTTTTTTTTTTTTTTTTTTTTTTTGTCTTTTTGAGACAGGGTCTCGCTATGCAGTTGAGGCTGGCCTTGAGTTCACTTTTGTAGCCCAGGCTGGTCTCGAACTCGCACCAATCCTCCTACCTCAGCTTCCCGAGTGCTGGGATTACAGGCGTGCGCCACCACATCTGGCCTAATAACCTGTTTTGAAATTGTTTTGTTTTTTTTTTCTGTTAAATAAAGCAACCTTTAGAACATATCAACTATTATAACTAATGTATCAACTATTGTAATCATCTTACTAAAGTGTCTCTCTCTCTTTATTGTATTTTAGGGAAAGGTCTAAAGGGTGTTCAGGATTTCACTACTAGATTGAACTCATAGTGATCCTCCTGTTTACAGCCTCCCAAGTGCTGTGATTACAGGCATGTGCCACCAAGTCTAGTTTCAATTGTCATATCAGCTCTCCCCGGGGGTGGGGCCAGCATGGTAGGCCTGGGGATTGAACCCTCAGCCCCTGTGCCTGCTTGCAGATGCCTTAATCCACTGAGCTATTTGGCCAGCCCAACTGTATCATTTTTTATTTATCTTTCTTTCCCTTTAAAATTAAACAGCAGGAAGCTGGGCGTGGTGGCGCACGCCTGTAATCGCAGTACTCGGGAGGCTGAGGCAGGAGGATCGATGTGAGTTCGAGACCAGCCTGGGCTACAAAAGTGAGCTCAAGGCCAGCCTCAACTGCATAGCGAGACCCTATCTCAAAAAGACAAAAAAAAAAAAAAATTAAATTAAACAGCAAGACTTGTCCACTTGGGCTGATTACCATGATGACTCATTAGTCCTCTCTCAAAATTTTGCCTTGGTGTCATTCTTCTGTTTTGTGAATTCACCCAGTTATGATGCAAACCAAAAATAAATATTTACCACCTTTGAGCTGACGCTGTCCCCAGGAGTTAATGCAAAAGTCCTAGTGACAGGCAGGCACAGTTCTTCACAAGTAGAAAAGGACTTCTTATCTGTCGTAATGCAGTTAGCCACTAAGAATGGTGCTCCTAGTTGAGATAGATTTTATGAAGTAGTAGGCGTCACTCATTGCTTTGGTTCCTTCTGTTCATACTCTTTGCCTTTGAAAATCTCCAAAAAGCATGTCTTCAAAAGTATGCTGCTTAGCATCCTGTGGCAAAACATGTTTAAAAATTTCATACCTTCGTTGAATGGCTGCTCTCCACATATAAAATAAGGCCTATAGAATGTGATTCACCTGTTATGAACAGATAATTTAAATAGAACTCTTGGTAGCTTTTTATGTTGGCAGGCTTCAAGTCTTCTTCTGCCTCATTGTTGGATTTGTCTCTCTTTTAAAAGAAGCTCTCTAGGGGATGGCAAGATAGCTCAGTGATCTAAAGTGCCTGCTTATACAAACTTAGAATAAGAACAAGGACTGTGATTTTATCCCCAGAAACACATGCCCCAGAGTGGGCTGAGCTGGCCACACACACGCACACACACACACAAAAAAAAAAGAAAGAATGAAAGAAAGAAAGAAAGAAAGAAAGAAAGAAAGAAAGTTCTCTAGTGCTATTTGTTTTTTATTCATTTTGGCTATGATTAGCTTGTGGGCTTACCAAAATTATAACTGAGAAACGTGTGCAATGTGAGAAAGAGGTGTGAACAGAAGTGATAAAATAATGAGTGTGGCTTCATGGGCTAAAATAAGTGTTGGACTCTGATTTCAAGGCCTGGCACCAGATGCAACTTTGCAGACGAGGTACATAAATTCTCTTATAAGTATAAATCTTGCTATGAAATGTAGTTTAATTGTCATTTGCCAATCTCAGATAGGAGTTTGATATGAGTCTGCAAACAATAGACAGCTATGGTCTCTGTGCAGTCCAACCTCTCTGTAATGAAGGTGTATTTGCAGCTTCACCTCAGTACTAGTGTCAGTATCTCAGCTCCACCTCAGGTCATCAGACATTAGATTCCCTTATGGAGCTTGTCACCTAGATCCCTTTGATGTACAGTTTGCAGTATGGTTTGTACTCCCATGAGAATCTCATGTCGCTGCTGATTTGATAGGAGGCAGAGCTTACATGGCAATTCTAGCAATGGGGGAGGGCTATAAGTAAAGATAATGCTTTTCTCAGTCACTTTCACTCATGTCTTGCTTTGCAGTTTTGTTCCTGACAGATACCTTGGCATAGATGCAATTATAGGTTTTTTCTTACTTTAAAAAGAAGGGCATAGTTACAAGGAGGTAGGTATAATTTGAGACTTCTTAAAGTGTGCCTGACACATTTTTCTTTTTCCTTTCTTGGCTTTATTTAGATTAATCAGGTTTTTCTATTTTTAAAATATCATACCTTCCCTAGTTAATTCTGGGTTATAAATGTTTGCTCTTTTTCTTTTGTATTGTAAATGAACATATTTTGTATAAATTAGTATATTTATCACTACTTTAATTTTATCCTTTTCAAAAATTAATCCTTTTTATTTCTTTGATACAAAGTCTTGCTACGCAGTTCAGACTTGGAGTTATCCACCTGTCTCAGCCTCCCCAGCTCTAGGATTACAGGAGTGTGTGACCATGCCCAGTTTCATTAGCATACCTAGATTCCTTGGTTGTCATGATACGTGGTATCAGGGATTGAACTTGTGTTCCTGTCACCACTGAACTATCTCCCCAGTCTGAAATAGCAATATTTTAAAATATTTACCATTATGTAAAACACAGTGGTTTCTACCAGAAGTCTGACATTGCCCTCTATTTCTGAGGGCCTGGCTGGTGCCTCAGACAATCACACGTCACTTCATGTGATTTAGAACAGTGGAGCTGTGGCCACGTTAACCAGGTATTTTCATAGCCACTCAGGGATCAGACTCGTATTTGCTAATTTGAAGTCCAGTGCTGACTCTCCTTTATACAGACTGTTTCAGGTTATGATCATCTGTTGTTCCTGAGCATTCAGACAGATGGGAGCTCTAAGACAAGCAATGCATCCTTACACTTCTAAGTAAATAAAACATGAGCTTTCCTCTGCTGTGTTACTTGTAATTTCTCTGAGTTGTGGTGCTGGGTATTCAGCATGGGACAGTGCGCTTGCCAGGCAGGTGCTTAGACCGCCGAGCTATCTCCCCAGCCCCATATCACTTCTTTGATACTTTTGATACCTATTCTGCCTTTTGTGTAATGGTCTTCATGTATTTTAATTCTGCAAATATTTTAGGCTTCATGACATATGCTATTTTGATTACTTTCTACATACAGTATATAGATGAATTTTCACACATATTTATCTTTTTATTGCCTCTAAGTTCTGTAGTTTTGTGTTTTTAATGATACAGAATTGCTTCTTTCTAAACTATTCTAGTGACTTCTTTTGTATAGGCTTTCTCCTGATGAATTCTGCCTCTTGTGCTTGTCTGCTACACGGCTAGAGATAGTTTATTAGACCTCTTTTTTTCTTTTTCTTTGTTAAATTAGCAAAACCCTGTGTCAGTATATATATATTTTTTTCCTTCACACCACTTTATTTTTTGAGATTAACAATATATTGCACATTGTAAATAAAGTACTTACAAACTTAAATGAATATAATAATAAAAATTTTCTAAAAGTGAAGAATTTACATGTCAGTCATATAATAGTTCACTCTAGAGTCTTGGGAGATAGCTCAGTGGAACAAGCACTTGCCTGGCAAGTACAAGGGCCTGAGTTCAATCCCTGGTTCCACACACAAAAAAAATCCCTCTATGCCAAAATCAAGAAACTTATATTTAGAATTCTCAAAGTAGAAAGGAGTAAGCAATAAATATTTAAAGATTTAAAGTTTCTGAATTTAGTTCAAATTATAGCAAATATTTCCAAGAAAAATAAATCTTTTGCCTAAGAAATTTGAATAAAATCATACCAAGATACTAAAAAAGTGAAATTGTCTAAAACTAATTGTAAAAAAATCATTAAAGTATATACATAAAAATATTAGCTTTGGAAGAACAAATTAAATAGCAATTTATTCCACATTAGAAATAAAAAAGAGAGTGCCGGGCATGGTGGCGCATGCCTGTAATCCCAGCACTTGGGAGGCTGAGGCAGGAGGATTGGTGCGAGTTTGAGACCAGCCTGGGCTACAAAAGTGAGCTCAAGGTCAGCCTGAACTGCACAACAAGACCCTGTCTCAAAAAAAAAAAATAAAATAAAATAAAAATAAAAATAAAAAAGAGCAAGTGAGTAGGAAACTAGAGTAATTAGTTGAAAGGTCTGAACAAAAAATCTCTCTTCACTGAATTTTATACTTAGCCAACATACCTTTGAAAACTAAAAGTGAAACATTTTCAAGTTATACAAACTCAAAATATTTTAATACCTCCAGATGTAGCATATAGAACATAACAAAGATCACAACCCAGAAGGCAAGAGAAGTTGCTGTATGGTCCTGGATAAAGAATAAAGAGCTCAGTTATGCAGGATTATGTTAAGTATATTAGATGAACCCACTTAAAAGGTCACTGAAGATTTCTACAAAACAGCATCTATCTTATGTAAGGTTATATACCTATATGTGTATGTGTGTAAAAGACAAAGAAGTAATATAAAGTCAAGGAAAAATGGAAATTTACTTTTTAAAGTTTCTAATACTAGGAGAAAATATCATACCATGTCTTATAAGTAGATTATAAGTAAAAGATAAAGTATAAATCTTCAGATTTATCCTGTAAATCAGATTTATACTGTAAATCAGGGAAAGAAATACTAGGAGCTACTAGATACATGAAAAATGCTCGACATCCCTAGCCATTCATGAAATGTTGACTAACACAACACTGAGATACCTACCATCTCACCCTAGAAGGAATGGCTATCATAAAGAAATCAACCAACAATAAATGTTGGAGAGGCTGGGGGCTAAGAGGAACATTTCTCCACTGTGTGTTGATCAGAATGTAGACTGGTGCACCATTATGGAAATCAATGTGGAGACTGCTTAAAAAACTAGGACTGGAAGTCTAATTCAATCCAGCTATTTCCCTACTGGAAAGTTTCCCAGAAGAATTTAAAACATCACCTCGTAGTGATATTTGTGCACCTATTTTTGTAACAGCACAATGTGTAATAGCCAAATCTTGGAAACAACCTACATGCCCATCACCTGAAGAACAGATGAAAAGATGTAGTGTTTTCATACAATGTAGTGTTACTCATCTGTAAAGAATAATAAACTCAAAGCCTTCATATATAAGTGGATGTATCTTGAACACATACTCATAAGTGAAATAAACCAGATCTACATGTGTAAATATCATAGTCTCTCTAATATAAGAACTGAAAAGAAGAAATAAAAGTGGAAAGTTATAATATAGTTAAAATGAAAGCAAGAATTAAGGATTAAACAATGAGAGAGCTAGGAGAAAAATTAGGAAACATGATAGGGACGAAACCATGCATTTACATACAAAGATGATTAAGTCAATGATCCTAAAAATCTCCAACAGGTTTTTGAAATAGCAAGTAACTGGTCGAATTTGCATCCTGACTAGCTGTATATATTGATATCTGTGAACTAAGCAAATACGCTGAGGATAGCAATGTGTAATACTAAAACCATGCTTGGAATACCTATCATTTTGTCTCCTAATTACGAAGTGCTTCTAATGTTATATCAATTATTGCTATGCTCTCTCTCAACTCAATATTCATTAAAAAAAAAGAAAGAAAAGAGGAAATAAAAGAGAATAAAAGACAAGGAAAAAAGGCCATAGAAGTGTACTGCTACAATTTTGTAAATGGTTAACTTCCTAAATCTCTGTGTAACAATGCATAAGATTTCTTTTTTTTTAAAAATTTCTGTAGGCATTTAAAGCTTAGAATAGCAGCAATGATGGAAAATACCTGTTTTATGTTTTGTCTAAGGTGTTTGATATTCAGAAAGATAGTGATGTTAAGCTCAAGTGCCTATGTTATAGGGAATAGTATCATTAAGTTTCTCTTCTGGAGGGTTAACAACTGAAGTTGGCAGATCAAATAATTAGTGAAAAAGAAGGGATACAAGAATACCAATATTTTGGCTGTAGACCTTCAAGATCAGTGAGGACACAGGACATAAAAGAACCTGTACGCAGCATATAATTCAGTGGTGTCCCAAATTTTCTGTTCAAGGAGATTATGAGGCCACAGAGGAAAGTGATTGGTGATGTACAGTGTGCCTAAGGAGAATCACCTAGAGAGAAAACATTCTCTTAGGCTGTCACAGAGAGCAAAATGGCCAAGCAGTGGCCGTGAGTCATCCAGATGTCTGACACTGACAAAAATTTTGCAAACTGCAGTACATGTTTGCAGGGTAAATCCTGAGGGGACCTGACTGACCCTGTCAGAAACAAAAGTTACATTTTTTGTTACATAGGTCTTGCTTTATCTTGGTCTTAATCATCCAGCAGAAAATTCTAACTACGAGATATAAAATGGAAAGCCATATATATATAAATCTATGTATGTATAATGACCGACTCAGGCTGCCCTGGAGGTGGGGCTGGCACAGCACATGGTGCCAGGGATCGAACCTCAGTTCTTGCAGTTACCTAAGATTTCCTAAGCAGGCACTTTAGGCCACTGAGCCATCTTGCCAGCCCAGGAAAGCCATATTAATATGCTGATTTGTAAAAGGTTCAAGTCAACAGCTTTCCATAATGCCAGATGAGCTGCTAATGCACTACTGTTATGGACTGCTGGGCTACATATACAGCTAATTTCTCTTTGTGCAATAAAAAGAAAGTTCTAAACTAATGATATTTAGACAAGAAGTTATGTCTGCATCTTGTACTCTGAACAACTATGACAAAGACAACGTTATGAGATGCATTAATTATTGTAAAAACAAAAAAATTTAAAAAACAAAAATTAAGATTAATCAATATTCAGAAAATTAATTAAATATTAATTAAAAATTAAACAGTTTAAAACAATATTCAAAAATTCAATAGCTGGGCGTGGTGGTGCATTCCTGTAATCCCAGCACTTGAGAGGCTGAGGCAGGAGGATCAGTGCGAGTTCGAGACTAGCTTGGGCTACAAAAGTGAGCTCAAGGCCAGCCTGACCTGCATAGTGACACCCTGTCTCAAAAAGACAAAAAAAAAAAAATTCAAATTAAATTGTGAGTACAACTAAGAGACTAGAATATTGTGTATGATATGTATGAATCTATTATCAATTCAGAGTGCTGACATGGTTTTTGAATAGGTTAATATAAGCAAAAATATCAACTGAGAAAAAATTTTCATGATAGCAAGGAATTACTAAGAATAAAACATAACATAAATACTGAAATTTCAAATATATAATCAGCACTTCTACCATTCTGGGGATGGGATATCGCACAAGTTCTAGTATGTCATGGATATGTACAGTGTCCATGATGCTTACTTGTGGCCAGGTGTCACTGTGGGACTGAGCTACTGCTATTTCCTTGATATCTACCCTGTAGACCCATACAGAATCATGACCCGTAGGATTTGGGAGAAGTCCTTTTTTTTTTTTTTTTTTTTTTTTTTTTTTTTTTTTTTTTTTTTTTTTATGGGACAAGGGTTCGAACTCACAACCTTGAAGACAGGAAGACACTGGTGGGTGCCATGGAGTGAGAAGTCCATTTGTATGGGATGCTGATAGAAATTTTTTCTGCTGTATACAAAAGAATAATTGAAAGATACTGCTTTACACCTCTTTTTCTCCTGTGTTTGTTTCCCCTATTTGGTTGGTTCTTTCTTTCCGTTCTTGAGTTGTAGTCATTTTGATCCCTCCGAGAATATTTTTTAGTAGTCTGTGTAGGGTTGTCTTTGTCATCATTTTAAAAAATTTTTATTTTAGAGAAGGGACTACAGGATGTTCAGGTTCTCACTGCTAGATTGGATTTGTAGTGATCCACCTGTTTCCAGCCTCCCAAGAGCTGGGATTACAGGTGCGCACCACCACACCTAGTCTCAGTTGCTGTCTCAGCATGCTCCAGTGTCAGAGCTGGCATGGCAAGCCTGAGGATAGACATCCCCCCATCTGGGCCCCTGTACCTGCTTGTAGGTGCTTTAATCTGCTCAGCTCTTTTGCTGTTTCTGGGTTTGACATCATGATATTTTTTAATTATTCTTTGTTGTGGAAGTGTTTCACTGGTCCATTATACTTGAAAGAGTTTTGCAGTGTATATCAGTCTGGGTGGGAATTTATTTTCTTGCAAGACTAGTAGTACTTTTGCTTCATGCTCTTCTTGACTTGATGATTTGTGAAGAGAAATCTACTATTATTCTAATGGTTTTCCTTTAAATGTGATTTGTTTCTTTTCTCTAGCAGCTTTTAGTGCACTGTTCCTGTGCTGAATTTATGGAATTTCAATTATTATATATGTCTGCATGTGGTTTTTATTGGGTTGATGTTATTTGGAATTCTATATGTTTTGATTATCTAAATGTCAGATTGTTTCCCCATATTTGGAAAGTTTTCTGCTATTGCTTCTGCCCATATTCTTTTTATATTATTTGCATTGACTCTGTCTTTCTCATCGAGGCCTATTAGTCTTATGTTGTTCATCTTTGCATCATCTTTCAGATGTCAAATTATTTTTTTTTCCTGCATCTTAGTTGTTTTTAAGAGATCTTTTCTTATCTTCACTAGCCACAATGGTGTCTTCAGTGTTTGAAACTTTATCTTCACTTTCATTGAAATTGTTTTGCCAGCTTGTAATTGAGGTTTTAATTTGCTGTATAGCACTTTGAATCTGCTTCATGCATTCTATTTCTTTTCTGTATTACTCATTCAAAGATCTTATCATTTTTCTATGCTCTATTTTTTCAATGTCTTCTTTAGAAGTACTCAGTACTTCTTTCATTATAGTTATCATTTCCTTTTTTACTTCAAAAATTATTTCTGATCTGATTTCTGCTATACCTTTCTGCAGTTATCTCTTTACTTCAGACCCTATTATTTCAGAGAGTTCAGGTATGTAATTTCCTATTTCTTCCATGCTATTGTCTTCTGCATTTGTTCCTAGTGGGCTCAGGCCCTGAGAATACACTTTCCTCTTTGTTTCGGTCATTTTGTATAGCCCTGTCTTCTGACCTTTGATGAGAGCTTTGATTTAGTTATTATCTTAGCACCAGGTCTGGATCTGGTCCTGGTGGATGTGACTTGGGTCTGGCAACTGTTGTCCACTTTTTCCTGCTGCAGCCCTTGGGGGCGAACTTGCTGTGCCACTCTGGCAAGATGACTTGCTCCTGGATCACCTGGGTGGTTCTTGACTCTAACTCCTTTGCAGGGAGTTCTACTGTAGGGTTACATACTGGGCCTGACTGGTGGATGAAGCTCCACTCACATTCTGGGATTGTCCTCTGGGTCAAATGAGGATCCAGTGGGCCCTTCGCTATCTCACTTATGTGACAGGTCTGGCTGCTGGCTCAAGTGCAGATCCGGTGGGCTCTTGGTGGTCCCATGCACACACTGGGGCTGGGCTCTGGGTTGAATGAGGATCTTGTGTGCCCTGCATAGTCTCACTCATGAGCCATGCCTGGGCTCTGGGTCAAATGAGTTTGCTAGACCTTTTCATGTATAGATATGTATGTATATATGGTCTGGTTGCATTATACTTACTGTTGTGAATTACATTCAATTAACATTGATATGCAGGTATCTTTATGGTATCTATGGTATGGTATGGTATGGTATGGTATGGTATGGTATGGTATAGTATAGTACAATGCAGTATTAATTCCTTCAACTATATTGCAAGGACTGATATGTAACCAAAGGATAAAATGATATCTGATCAAATGATAGCTCCATGCTTTGTTTTTAAAGACCCTTTAAATTGATTTCCATAGTGGCTGTACTAATTCACATTTCCACCAGGAGCATAGAAATTTTCCTTTCCCCAAAAAATCTTCACAAGCAACTATTGCTTTTTTGTATTTAAAAAAAAAAAAAAAACAAAAAAAAACATGTGGTACAGGGACTCACTATACAACTTGGGCTCACAGTGATTTTTTGTTTGTTTGTTTCTTTGTTTTGTTTTGAGCCTGCCCAGTGCTGGGGTTATAGGAATTCACTATTCCAGAACTCTGGCTGGCTCAGCCTGCCCCCAGGGCAGGGCTGGTGCAGCGTGTGGGTGCTTGGGATGGAACTGCCGTTCCTGTACCTGCCTAAACTTACCTAAGCTTGCCTAAGCAGGCACTTTATTCTTTTTTTTTTTAATGTATTTAGTACAAGATCTATAGGGTCTCACTACATAGATCAGACTCATAATGATTCTCCTGTTATCAGCCTCCCAAGTGCTGGCATTACAGGTTTGTGCCACCATACCCAGTCTCAATCACCCTCTCATGGTGCCCCAGGGGTGGGGCTGACACAGCATTCCTGGGATGGAACCTTGGTCCCTGCACCTACCTACACATGTGCTTTAGTTTGCTGAACTATCTTGGCGGCCCACTTTTTTGTGTTCTTAAAGATCACTATTCTGACTGGAATAGTGGAATCTTAATGTGGTTTTGTATTTCCATAATTACTAAACATGCTGAACATTTTTTCATATAATTATTTTCCATCTGTACTTGCTTCTTTTGAGAAATATCTGCTCAATTCATTTGCCTATGTATTGATTGAACTATATGATCTTTAATGTTAAATTTTTTGAATTCTTTTTTTTTGGGGGGGGACACCAGGGTTCGAACTCACGACCTTGCACTTGCCCAGCAGGCACTTGTGCCTCAGAGCTATCTCCCCAGCCCCTTGAATTCTTTATATGTTGCAGATTTTAATTCTGTTGAAACAGTAGTTGAAAAACACTTTCTTCCATCCTATAACACACATGCTGTAGCTGTTTGTTACCATTCAAAGCTCTAAAAAGGTTTGCCATCTCTGCTATATGGTGTCTCTTCACTTTATCAGTTGTTTCTCTTTTTGTGCTCAACATTTTGTTTATTGTTGCTGTTTCCTGTGCTGTTGGAACCCTGTTCAGGAAATTTTTGCTGGTATCTATGGCTTCAGTTGTTTGCTTGCTTGTTTCTAGCAATTTTAAAGTTTAACGTTTTGTATGTATGTCCTTCACCCATTTTGAATTTATATTCTGAATAGGAAAAGAGACAAGGATCTAGTTTCTATCTTCTGTATATGGGTACACAGTTGTCAACCACTGTCTATTAAATAGGGTGTTTATTCCTACATGTATTTGTAGCTCCTTTGTCAGAATCATATGGCTGTAGTTTTATGGGTTTGTTTTTGTGCTTGTATTTTATTGTGTTTTCATATTTTTGTGCCAGTATCATACTGCTTTTCTTGATATGGCATTATAGTATAACTTGAAAGTGAGTATATAGTAGTGCCTCCAGGCTTGCTCTTTGTGATTAGGACTCTTTTTGGCTATTTTGTGTTTCCACATAGAATTGAGAACTCTTTTTTCTAGTTCTGTGAAGAATCATTGGAATTTTGAAGGAGACTGTATAGACTCTGTAGATGATTTTTGGCAAGAGTGTCATTATAGCAATATTAATTCTACTAATCTGTGAATGTGCAGTATGTTTCCATTTTTGAGTGTCTTCTATTTTTTTCTTTAGTGTTCCTTAATTTTTACTATAGTGCTCTTTTTATCTCTCAGACTAGATTGATTGATAGATTTTATTTATTTTTTGAAGCTAGTGTGAATCAAATTGTTTTTCTGATTCCTTTCTTGCCAAGTTAATTTTTGGTGCACAGAAAAGATAATACTTTGTGTGTGTGTGTGTGTTGATTTTGCATCTTGCTCGTGGGCTGAATTTGTTTAGCAGCTCTACAAGTTTTCTGCTAAAGTTGTAGGGTCTCTAAGTAGAGGCTCTTGTTATGTGCAAGCAAAGATAATTTGGTATCTTTTTTCCCTATATCTTTGTTGTTAATTTATAACTTATGCCTACTTGCATTAGCTAAAACTTCAAGAAGTATTTTGAATAGGCTTGATAAGAGTAAACATCTTTGTGTTCTTTCTAAGTTTAGAGGACATGCTTTCCCTATCCAGAATGATGTTGGCTGTGGGTTTGTCTTATTTAAGAGATGCTGCATTAAGATATGATCTTTTAATGCCTCCTTTCTCTATTCTTTATGTTTTTCTTTCTTGTTGTCTTGTTTTTCTGAAACAGAGTCTTGGTATGTAGCCCAGGCTCACATCATTCCTTATGTGGCACACACTGGCTTTGAAATCCTAGTGAGCACTGTCTCCCACCTCAGCATTCTGAGAGCTGGGCTTTGAAGTGTGTGCCACCACAACCAGATCAACACCTAATTTCTTCAGGTTTTTTTTTTTTTATCATGAAGTATGTTGAATTTTGTTGTAGGCTTATTTTTCCCTGCATGAATTGAGATGGTCATGTGTTTTTAAAAAAATACTTGACCCTATTTATGTGATGTGTTATACTTACTGATTTGTATGTGTTGAACCACACTTACTTACATTTATGGAAAGAAATCAACTTGAGTGTGGTATCTGATTTGTTCAGTGTTGTTGAATTCACTTTGCAAGTATGTAAGGATTTTTGCATTTATGTTTACCAAGGTTATTAGGCTACTGATGTCTTTTATTTTTCTGATGTCCTTGAGCAGTTATGATATCAAGGTGATGTTTCAATATGTTTGGAAGATGAAATGTGCAATATTACAACAGACACCACTAAATCCAGAACGTTACTTAGAATTATTTTAAAACCTATATTCTAATAAATTGGGAAATCTATTAGAAATGGGTACTTGCAAACACATGTGATCTACAAAAGAAGATATATAAAGAAGCTAACCAGGATAATAATAAGCAATTTAATTGAAGCAGTAGGAGTCTCTGAACAAAGGAAGCTCAAAGCAGATGGCTTTATTGCTGTTTTTACCAGCTATTTAAAGAAGTAGTGGTAGTGCTCCTCAAAATATTCCATAAAATAGGAATGGAAGGAAACCTCTCTACACTCTTACTCCCCCACCCCTACCTCCATTCAGTCTATTACCCAGGCTGCAAGGCTGTGGTTAGAGCACTCCCACATCTAAAGTGGCCGCTGAGTCTTGCTTGTTCCGCCTTCTGATTATTTCTCAACTCAGTTTTCTCCTAGTTATTTCCATGACCCTTTCTTAATTCACACTCTCACCTAAACTATCAAATAACTCCCCAAATGGTCTTTCCCCATTCTTTTATCTGAGTGATCTGTCAATCTATCTATCTATCTATCTGATGGTTTTGCTTTTCTACATAAAATTATTCAATGCTTTCAAGTCAATTGAAGGGCCAGATTTCGCCTAGCCTTGCTCCTTTTTGCAGCTTACATATTACTGTGGTGCCTTCCTTTCTCCTGTAAATGTTGTCTGCAAACAATGTAGCTGGAATTGAGCTTGGCTTGTGAGGATAGGGCACTAATTTACATTTGCATACCTGAAAAGGAGAAAATAGAAATGATTTCAAGATTGTCTGCAATATTTCAAAAATCTGATAAAAGGAATCCATAGTAAAATAACTATATTTTTAGAACTATATAAAAGTCATAAAGTTTGATAAATATTTATTTTTTCTGATTTTGTGTATATTGTTACAGAAATATTGCTAAGATGTGGTATAAGCAATTGAGATTGTCCTTTCTGGGAAAGTCAGCATTTATTAAATCCAAAGACAGATTAATTATTTAAGACAACTTAGTATTTTTACAACTCTAAAATTTGATTTGTTAATGATTTATCAAAATAAATTCATAAAATTCTGGTGTGTTCTAGGATCTCTGAGCTGGGACTTAAATAATTTTGCTCTTTGATATACTAAGACTAACAAAATGTATAGTTCCTATCGCTTTGATCAAAATTTGATGCAGTTCAAAATTCCAAGGTAAATAGTACAACTCAATTGATTCTTTTAAAATATATTTCAATAATTACACATTTATGTGTTTAAGAGTCAAAATATGTGAACGCTTACATAACGAGGTTGGTCTCTGCAGTGTATCCCACTGGCTTGATCTCATTTTTAATACCTGCTGCCAAGAAGCCAGAAATATTAGTTTCATGTGTATCTTTTCAGATTTCCTATATGTAGGTACACCTGTAAATACAAACATGTGTTTTTATTTCTTATTCATTTCTAAGGCATATAGTGGTATCCAAATCTATATATTAACTTTTTCTGTACAGGAAAAGTGGGGACTAAATGTTAAGTAAAATGTTTTATAACTATATGAAAGATTTTTTAGGTTATATATTTTTAGCATGTATCTACTTAAGAATTACTTGAGGCAAATATTAAATTGGAGGTTGAACACTCTGAGCAGGCTTCTGTGAATTTTTTCCCTCACAAACATGCTTCTTGTCTTAGTTACTTTTTACTTGTTGCTGGGACAAATACCCAACAACCAAAATGAAGGAAAGGACAGGTTTATTTAGCTCACAGTTAACTGGAAGTTTCAGTCCATATTCAGCTGGTTCCAAAGCAGCCTGGCACGTGGCACAGGGCAGCAGTTCATGGTGGCAGAACAGCAACAATATGGTGACAGAGGCAATGGAACAACCAGGGGAGCAGAGAGCAACAGCCTAAGTCTGTCTCTCTGTCTTTATATTACATTCAGGCTCTCTGCCTCAGCTTATCTGCCTTAGGCTATGCCCATAATCACAGCAGTACTCAGACCCATAATCTCATCAGTACTAAAACAAATAATCCCAGGGATCATGATGCAAGTCTCAAACTCTAGAAGTCCCCGCCCCATGATTGCATGGCGCTTTGGGGGGACAACTAGACATAAACCATAACACTTCTATTTCCCAAGTAAAGTCTAATGTTAGAATACAAAAACATTATTGAGAAAGTAAAACTACAACTAAGAATGTTAAATATAACACCCATCAAAAAATGAATGAAATATACACTGTTTATGATCGTGCAACTGATAATGTTCAAATCTTAGGTATCTTGGGATGAATTTCATAAAAATTCCCAAGTCCTACAGTCTTGCCAGCCTGGCCTGTGCAGCTGTAGAGGTAGACAGAGGTTCTATTTGCCCACCTAGATCTTCTCTGGGCACCTTTCAGTTATGTGCCTTGTATCAAGGCTCTGCTCATATTGCCGGCCAGCTGGTGAGGTCTTCTCCCAGGCCAGAAAAAATTGCAAAGTAGCGGGTCAAAAGAGAACTGAGCAAAAGTATTTACTATAAAGCAAAAGTAGAAAGCAGCATTTATTTAAAAAGGGGAAGCAAAAAAACTCCCAGACAAATGAACCTGGGAGGAGCCCAAAAAGCATTGCCAAAAGAGTTCTCCAAGATTTTTATACACAGAAACGACCCCATCCCAATCAAGTGGAGATCAGCCTATGGGGTGCAGTCAGGAAAGCTGGTTGTAGAAGTGGGCCTATAAGGAGTGTGGTGTATGTAGCCTGTCTGCAAAGGACTATGGATGTCTTGTTGCTGCTAAGAAAATTGAACTAATCTAATGAGGCCTTTGTTGACTGAGCCTCTAGGTGTTCGTTTATTTTATTTTATTTTATTTATTTATTTATTTATTTAATTTTTGGGGTAAGAGTCTACAGGGTATGCAGGGTCTCACTACTTGATCAGACTAGTGCTGATCCACAGGTTTACAACCTCCCAAGAGTTGAGATTACAGGCACTTGACACCATGCCCAATCTCAATTGCCGCAGAGTGCCCTGGCCGGACCTTCCTCTAGGTGTTTTGACCCTGGTTATCAGTGAATCCTGACACCCTCTTTGGCGTGGCTCTTTCTGGCTGCCTGTCCCATCTGTGGACTTCCTTTTAACATCACTTTCCCCACTCCCCTCTCTTCATGGCCAGTGTCACTGACAAATCCTTTCATTTTCCCACAAGCTCTAGCTGGTCCTCGATATCATGTTACACAGAAACTGATCATTTAGATTGCTGTTGAGAGCCTCTTCTTAGATTAGGAAAATGGGACCCCAGCCCAGCCATGTGAGGACAGAGGGCTTGAATCTGGGCTGTAGGTTGTGGATACAGGATGAAGAGGAGTCTAGATTTGCAGTCTAAAACCTGGGTACTGATCTTGGCATTCTGCCTCTGAGCTGAGTCATGTTAAGTCATTTACCTTTCTCCTTAAATTAACTGGATATTTAGAGCACTTTTAGCTTTATAGCAACATTAAGAGGAAGGTACAGAGATTTCCCATAGCTCATTGCCAGCCTCCACACCTGCCCAGCCTCCTCTATTACCCACTCCCTGCTGGACTCACTCACCTTTTACAGTTGATCAGTCTACACTGGCACATCAAAACCACCTGAAGTCCATAGAGGCATATTTTGCTTCTTATTTTATTATTTTAATGTATTTGGTTGTTACAGGGTCTCACTATGCAGCCTGGACTTATAGTCATCCTCCTGCTTTCAGCCTCCCTAGCATTGGGATTACAGGCATGCACCACCACACCTGGACTCTGTGGCCAGCTCAGCCTGCCCTGGGGGTGGGGCTGGCATGGCATGTGGTGCAGGGGATGGAACTGTGGTTGAGCTTGCTTAAGCAGGCACTTTAGTCTGCTGAGCTATGTCTTGCAATCAGTACAGTGCTATGTGAAGACTATTGTAGCCACGGTTTTGCTGTAATAGCTTTCTCTCATATGTCTCTCAACATTTCTGTTTAGCAGTGGGAAAACTGGAGGAAAAAGCCAGTGGATTGCCACAAGAAGTTTGTTTTGGGAGTAGTAATGTGAATTCTATTGTTTTTCCTTTGAGACAAGTCTTGATTGCTATTTGTTTTTATTGATGGAGAGTACTCTTGTAATTATGAATAGAGATGCAGATGAAAAGAAAGATTTTAGTACGTACAGGTCCCATGAGGGCATGCCTGGAGGACACAGACACACACAGATGCATGTCAAAGAGTTCATGGGGAAAGGATGCTAGAGAGAGATGGAGAGAGGGTGAGAAATCTGTGTGCTGGTGTGTTGATCAAATCTAGGGCACAGAAACAGATTTCCCTTGGGATGTTTTGTTGGTGGGTTGAAAGTTTATGAGTACAAGTCTTTGAAGGTCACTTTCTGATTGAGAGGTAGGCATGGTGACACACATGGTCACCATGGATAAGTGGTACAAACCAGATATAATGTCTCTAGCTTTTCCCTTAGGGAGGTAGCCAGCAGGAGGCAGTGATGTAAGGCAGATTTCTGGACTGACCACATGAATGAGCTAGGTTGCCTTCAGTATGGGATTAAAAATATGTCAAGGTTATGAGCCCTTCTTGTAGTAGGAAGAAGTCTAGCTCATAGTGTATTTAAGATGGATACTGAAGCCACATAAAAGTATAAAATTACATACATAGATACTCTCTTGGTAGTATTTTAGTGACATAGGTACCTAATTTTGTAGTTTTTAACTTATCAAAGTGTTTGGAAGGCCCAGAGAAATGTTGCAGTTGCTCCCTAAGGCTACCGTGTATATAGGAAATGATGCAAAACCCCACGCGCGCTGACGGGATCTACTTCATTGGGATGCTCTCCTCCTGGACCAACCCAGTCATGTAGGGCAGAACCCTCACGTGGAGTGAGCCCTGGTGTCATACAGAGGACCTTCTGGGTTCCACTCACTCCTTGGTTTTAATGTGTTCAGGGTGTCGGTCTCAGTGCTATATTTTTAACAACTTCCCTGCTGACACGAAAGGTGCAGGGCCTCACACTGAGAACCATGATCTAAAACCTAGGCCAGGAGTCTTAAGCTATAGTCCTTGTTCTGACCTTTAGATTTTTTTAAAATTTGTATACATTTATAGTACAAAATGATTACACTCACTTTGAGAAGTTTGTACAAGTACACAAGTACATAAAACATCTTTCTTTTTCTTTTTATGTATTTGGTATAGGGTCTCCCTATGCTGCTCGGACATCCAGTGATCATTCTGTTCTCAGCCTGCCCAGTGCTTGGGTTACACTTTGTGGCCAACTCAGCTTCCCCAGGGGCAGGGCCAGCAAGGCATGTGACACTGGGAGTCAAACCCCGATCCCTGGACTTGTCTAAAGAGGTGCATATAGTCTGCTGAGCTATCCCGCTGGGCCTACATAAAACATCTTAATTCCATTTTTCATCCCCTTTCTCTCGTCTCTCTCCAAGCCCTTCCATCTCTCAGTCCCCTTGTCTTTTGTAAAATGTCTGAATGCTCTGCCTGTTTCCTATTATCTTTCATTTTGTTCTTTATTTTTATTTTGGGCTTCTCATATAAATCATGCAATACTTAAGTTTGTGTGTCTTCTTTGACTTCTCCCTTCCCTGTACACGTCCCTTTTATTACTTTCTCTTGCTTGATTGCTCTGTCTAATGATTGGAGACATCTTTGTGTTAGTCCTAATTTTTAGAGATAAGGCTTGTCCTGATTTTATATGATGTTTATGGTGTGTTTTTCTTAAATGGCTTCTATCAGATTGAGATGAGTTTATTCTACACTTACTTACAGGACTTTTGTTAGGAACAGAAGTTTGATTCTGTCAAAGGCTTTCTCTGTATGTATTCAGATGATAATTTGATTTTCTTTCTTGTTTCTGTTTAAGTGACATATTATATGTATTGTTTAATGAATGCAGCATCATCTTTGTATCTCTGGAATGTATGATCTTGTAGATGATTTGTTGCATTCTGTTTGTCAGTATCTTTTTTTTCTAATAAAAGTTGTAGTTACTTAGAAGCATTCAGAATGTCAACAAAAGTTGCAACTTTTTGCAATTACAGAATGGTATTCAGTTAACAGAACAACAATTATTTCATATAAGCTGCATCAGAGACAAATGAAGATGAAAGACTACTGTCCCCATGTATAAGTAATTTGTTCTGTGCACCAATAAGAACCTGCTTTAAATTTCCATGCCAGTTTACAACCCCCATCCTGTACCAGGCTGTTGAA
>PVJA010039436.1:0-19146 GCA_004027025.1 Myocastor coypus | reverse complement strand
CCAACTATATGATAGTTTCAGGTTTGCTGTTGGGTGCTAAACCCTCCCTGACAGGATGTAATCAAATCACTGGGGAATGTGTGGTAATTTGTCTCCATTTATCCTACTAGGAAAATCAACTTCACGCAGTGCCAAGTTGCTTCTTTTTTTTGTGGGACCAGGGTTCGAACTCACGACCTTGCACTTGCCCAGCAGGCACTTGTGCCTCAGAGCTATCTCCCCAGCCAAGTTGCTTCTGTAGGAAGTTTTGAGGCAATTTAAATTGGGATAATTTGTTTCATTTATGTATTTGATACAGGGTCTTACTACACTGACAGCTGAGACTCATAGTGATCCTCCTGTTTTTGGTCTCCCCAGAGCTGGGATTCCCAGTGTGCACCACCATGCCCAGACTAAGTTAGGACAATTGTTTTTTACAATGCTCCTTCGGCATCTTTTCCCCTAGAGCAGTATTTAGTGGAATAATAATACACTCAGACTTTACATTTCATGGCCTAGAGACCTTATCTCATTGCAGAGACTACTGGAAATCCCACTTTTCTTTATATCATTGTTTCCCAGTTTACCTAGGCAGAAGTGTGCTTGTCTGTGGCTAGGGGGTAGGTAAGTTAAGTATCTTTTGAGGCTCTTCCCTTAGGGATTCTGATGCTCAGCCTCTTTATCTGCTTCCAAGTAAGTGCCCAGGCGAGTCTTGAGGCCATTTGGAAAATAGTTTCCTTGTTTCTTTGGGATTCAGCAGGAAGACTGGGGCTCAGCTTCACAAGTTTACATTTTGGGATTCCCTCTTTCTTTGATCCTGTTCTGTATACTTTTGTCACACACACACACACACACACACACACACACACACACACACACACATCCATTCTTGTCTTTTGTCTTTTATACTTAAATGCTTTTCTAAATCTTCTCAATGTGAGTTTAACCAGTTAAACTGGTTATATTTGAACCACAAATGCACCTAAATTAGGGCAAAGAGAATGCCTACTAAGTGTACCAACTTTTCTCACTACTTATTCTGTTTTTTATCTATTAATAGATTTTATATATAAACTATAGGAAGGTTCAAATATACACATATATTTCTATATAGATATATGGGATATGGCATGACAATAGCAAAAAGTAATGTGGCATTCACAGAATGAAGTTTTTAGTAGCCATGAATGTAGGCCTAGCGGTGCTTTCTCAGTGGCACTGATGCACTATAAAACAGGATGTCAAACTGGCATTGAGCTACAGGTCCCAGGGGATGAGAATGTGTGCACTGAGGTATTCAGAACTGGAACATGGGTTCAAAGTGTGGTTTTACTTTGTTCCTATTTACTTTATCAAATTTGGGATTTGCCCATGATAGGAATACTTCCTGTCTGTCAGCATTGTTATTTTGAAAGAACACTGATTCTGCTCCTTGTGATGAGTGTCACAATACTACAAAAATCATTCACTGCTAAAGTTTGTAGAAAACATAAAGTACACATTTGCATTTATCAATAAGAAGAAAAATTTCTATAAAGTAAGAAACTATAGATTGCTTGAACATAAGGTACTTTGTAAGAATATTATCATAGATCACTTTTCAATACAATTTTAAAGAAGTCTTCTCTTAATCACTTTCCTTATAAAACTTTCACATACTTAATCTTTCTGTGTCATATTTAATTCATTTTTACTTAAACATCACACTGTACCACAAGAGTGTTATATATTTTCTGTTGAAATTATTTTTATGGTGCTTTCATGTTTATATTTTTACCTTTTAATAGTTGTAAGAAAATGCTATTAAAACTCTCTTATTTTAATGTTTTTTTCAAGAGCTCTTTGGAACTTCCATTCAAATCACAAAATTTAACTTTCCCCAATCCAGAAATTATACAGTGGGCTATCTGCTCAGCAATATTTTTAAAATTATTAATGGCTTCTAGTATAGTTTACTTTCAGGCATATAATTAAAATCAAATATGTGTATCATAGTTCATTACTGTGAAGTCTCCCACCATTGCTTGGAGGGTCTGTATAATGCTGGGAAATTTCATGAAAGAATGGCAAAATATTTATCACCTGGAAAAACTGTTTCTCACAGGTAAAAGGTCTCATCTCTTGAAATAGCATTGTATGCATACAAAGCCAATGAATATTGAACAGAAATAATTACATGATTTTTCATTTTTTAGAAATACTGCTTCTGAAAACTTCTGTTTTGGCATTGTATCCTTGCTCTAGAAAACCTTTTAATCAGGATATTTGGATGCTTTCTTCATAGGGAAATGACAGGAATGCATGTGTTCTAAAAGCTAGCAGAAATCTCTGTGGTGAGCTACTTATAACAAAGAGGTGTTTTTCCTTGCAGAACTGCCAGGCCTGCAGTGCGCGAAGTACATTGAGGGGCTTCAGTGGGGAACCCAGCAGATCCTCAATGAACACATCAGGATGACACACAGAGGCTCCCAGACCAGATTTGCTGAACTGAATAGTGCCCTCTTCCTGCTGAGATTCATCAATGCCAATGTCATTGCTGAACTGTTCTTCAGGCCCATCATTGGCACAGTAAGCATGGATGATATGATGCTGGAAATGCTCTGTGCGAAGCTATGAAATCATATGGGCTCCTGAAGTGCAGTTTACCATAGAAGCTAAACTGCTGCTGGCAGGAGAGTGTCAAATGCTGTGAAAATAAAATTTCTTGTTATTTTTACATGCCGAGCGTTTTGTATTCAATTAAATAAATACCTTAGCTACAGAAAATGCAAAATTCTCCTGTTCATACAGTCTCACTGTGATGAAAATCACTTGCCAACAGGGAACATACCTTAGAATATCCTTATGGAAAGAGCAAGGTGTTTTGCTCCAGCAGGGTACTAAGTTCTTTTCCTCAATGTACTTCCTCTATTGAATCTGTTCAGAAAGTGTTAGTCATTAAAATTATTGGAAAAAAACTCATCAGGGTTTAAATAAGGCTTCTAAACTGATTGAAATCTAACAGATATAAGTGAAAAATATATTAATAAGCAGTCTTATGAGATTTAATCTTATAGCATGCCACTGTAAATAAAAGATTACTTTTTTTATCTTCAAAGCCACTTGCATTAGTTGTGGGGAAGAATCGAATCAAGAGGCCATTTATGGGGCCAGCCAAATAGCTCAGTGTACTAAAGCACCTGATTAGACAAATCCAGGGACAATGGTTCAATCCTTGGCATATTGTGCCAACCCCGCCCCCTTGATGCCCTGAGAGGAGCATGCCTGTAATCCTAGCACTTGGGAAGCTGAAAACAAGAGGATCACTCCAAGTCCACTCTGTGTAGTGTGACTCTGTAGACCCTATATTAAAACACACAAAAAGAGATAATTTATAATAATAAAGCTACCTTAGAGTGAAATATATTTTCACACTTTTATGTTAGGAATTTTGTGTACACAGTTACAGACTTGGAGAAAAATTCCACAGAAATGTATATTCTATAAGGAAGAATGACAGGTTCAGAAAGCTCAACATTATGAAACCCTGTACTTCAATTTTTCAGATATAGTCTTTTACCTTACACAAGCATAGCATGAAATGATTGCTGGCTTCCGCTTCTCCTCCAACCTGTTTCTGTTGATGTCACAGCATCCACACCAAGCTATACTGCAGCCCTTTTCATTTTTATTTTAAGATAGCTTTTGCTAAATTGTTAAATTGGTTAGACTGAGCTTGAAGTTGCAATTGTTCTGCCTCAGCTTCCCAGAGGGATAGAATTACAGATGTATGTTCCCACAGCCAGTGCTGGCTGCCTCTTTTAAATAGAATCCATAAAACTAGTTTTTGCTTGAACTTGTATGTAATTTTGTGCTAGAAATATCCATTCACTTATAGATAATCACCTATAAGTAATCATCTTCCTAGTAACTAGTAAGTGTAGTCTGGGAAGATAAACCACTGCAGGGAGTCTGAGACTTTCTTTTGTACAGACACCAGTCTAGTGAATCCTATGGGCATCTCAGCTTCAGGCTGTCAAACTAGTGTAGCAAATAAAGAACTTAAGATCATGTTAACGCAAAACATTATGAAATGAATTACATTAAAGGAACCTATTAGAAACATTAAATGTTTTGTAGGTGGTATGGTAATATGTGTTTCTTTATCATTATAAAACATTAAGATATTACCTGGTGGAAGATGTAATATTTACCTTAATTTTGAAGCAATGATCAATGTAGCAATTTCAAGATATCTGTAACACCTACAGTGTGATGAGAAAATATCTGATATTTACAGTCATGAATGTGTTAGAGGACCCTAAAATTGACACCTCATTTGGAAGTGTCATGGATTTTAGCACTCATCACATGGTGGTGTTCAGGATTAAGAGTGAGTACACTTGACAGCGTGAGGGCATATGCTGCATCCTGCAAGGAGGGGACACATACAGAGTCTGCAACAATCTGTGTGCCAGCCCTCCTTATGTTCTTTCCCTTCCATCAGAGGGATCACACAGGGTACACTTTTCCCCAACAATGAAAACTCAGCATATATCCAATCTATGTAGATATTCTCTGTGTATGTTTGTGCTGATAAATCCTTTGAGATTCAGAGTTTATTGTTTCCACTGAAACTGGTCACATTTTTCTTAACATGCCCCTAGAATGTGTCAAAATTCCAAGTACACAGAAAGCATGCTCTCAGCCTGAGTCATGTTGTTTGTGCAAACAATCCAGGCTCATTGAGCTGAGAGAAGATGAGAACTGCTCCCAAATAACAGTTCTCAAATACTGGCAGAAAGTTAACCTTGTCACAGACTGTTTTTAAGGACATAAGACTCCTACTTGCTTGTTAATTCTTTTCTGAACAATCTACACTTCAGACCCTTGGCAAGTCTGACTTTACAGAATTATCAGTAGGGCTCATACAAGAATGGTAATACTAACCAGCAGTATTCATCTAACTTATGCTACTTAGAGGTCCTGAAACAAAATCACATTAGAAATAAAGATCTACTTTAAGCAGCCTAGTGGCTGACTTTCTCTGTTATGCATCCCCCACCACCGTGTCCTAGCAGAGTTCTGCCTAGTAACTTCAAGATGACTTTTTCCAGGACTGAAGCGGAGTTGTGGTAGCCAAGGCACATTCGTGAAAACAACATCCCGTGGGATCCTTGTGGCACCCTGGAGAACAAGAGCTGAAAATATTAGGGCACCCTTAACAGGTATGCTGTTCACCAGGTGGCCTCTGCTGTGGCTTCTCAGGATGATGACTCTCGTCCCATGGTGCTAAGTCCAGTGCAACTCAGCCACTCAAGGCTGCAAGCCTCTCCGTGAGTGACAAGTTCATCTGTCTAACCAGTATAGATGGCATCTGCAGATGTGTTCAGCGACTATACAGGAGAAAGTTGGCTGTGTCAGAACTGTGCCATCATGTGCCATTGAAGTTCAGCCATGTACCTAAACCTAAAAGCACTCATAGCAGTAGGACAATCAGAACTTTTCTTCCGAAAGATGGGAAATTTCGGAAGTGCCTTGAAAAGCCATTACTTCCCTAATCCCTCCCCGAAGCCTCTATGTGTCGTTGGTTCTTTTTCTTGATTGTTACAAGAATCAAGATTCTTGATTCTCATTCAGTAACTATAATTTTCCATTTTTTCCTAATAATTTATTCACCCAGACATTTCATCTGGAGGAACTGTTTGCAAAAGGGTCAAGGCATTTTTCATTGAATAATATTTGAATATCCTTAACCAGTAAGACATACCAAGGCCCAGAAATTATCAGGTGAATTTCTGATCTGTTCAGTTTTTTCAGAATGGATCTACATATCTTCCCTTTGCACCTTTTGTTCTGATCATTTATCGAGTGAGCAATTTAAGAAAGCTTGCTTCCATTCTGCAGACATCTGCATTATATAATTGAGCTGCTTTACTGAGGTTTGCGCAGCAAGAGAAGCTTTCAGTCTGTTGCTGCAAACTATAACGAATTTGGAAAGTGGAGCAAGAGTTGACAGGAGTGAGACATCCTGCCCTTGCATCAAGGGTGAGCAGAGGGGTCACACTCCCTGTGCTCTGCTTTGCTCTCTCACAGTTATAGGTTTCACCAAAATCATGAGTTGCAAATTTGATCAGCTCTTCTATCAGGAATACAGAATTGATCAGTAGCTCATTTCAAATTGTCCCAATAGGGGCCCGGCGGGATGGCTCAGTGGTCTAAAGCGCCTGCTTGGGAAAGCTTGGGCGGCTTCAGGGACTGCGGTTCAATCCCCGGCACCACATGCTGCTCCAGCCCTGCCCTCGGGGTGGGCTGAGCCGGCCATAAAAATGAGTGAATAAACAAATAAAGGTTCTGAAACAAAAAAAAAAATAAGTAAAAAAAAAAAATCAAATTGTCGCAATAGGAAACAAGTCATCAGGGCACCTACAAGTGATCCAAATGATCCATTTCACATCCATTAAGTTTTACAGCTTAAAGACAGATGTGCCCCAGTCCTTGGCACACAGTATGAAGTTTCAGGTTAGGGCTCAAGAAATCAGGATCTGTGAATTCACTGTTCAGAACAACCCACAAGGTTTTTCTTCAGTGGCAGCAGCAGAGCTAAAGCACTCGTAGGGACAGACACCACGCATGCTCCAAGTTCAAGCAACAAACAAGATTTTCATAAGCACTGCTTATCCTGGTGGGCCAGATTGCTCAAATTAGCCCATGTAATAGCCGGCACAACTTATCAAAAATCATTAGCCCCTATGGTCAAAAATCTGAGTTTACAAAAACTCATTAGGAAAAACAACAACAAACAAAACAAAACAAAAACAAAAACAAAGGAAACTCCAACTCCCGCCCTTTTTCAAACTTCAAAGGAATTTCTCCTGCTGGAGGTTGGCTCCCTTTTCTCAGAGGATCCAACAAGCAAAATTTTTGGGAAGCTAGCAGAGCTTTGTTGCTGATACGAACAGTTTCACTTCCAGTCTGTCCGCTTGCTGCAAATAGCAGGGGAGCTGTGTCTCAGGAACACATGATTTTCTTTGCAGCTTTTCCTGATTGAGACAACTCATGTGGCACTTTAAGAACTATAAAAAGAAATGTTTTGCATGAAATGTTGTCATTCACCCAGATGCAATGGTCATCTGCAAAGCTGCATTTTAAGATTCCCTTTCTTTTCTTTTTTTTTTTTTTTTTTTTTTTTTTTTTTTTTTTTTTTTTTTTTTTTTTTTTTTTTTTTTTTTTTTTTTTTTTTTTTTTTTTTTTTTTTTGGTCTTTTTGAGACAGGATCTCGCTATGCAGTTGAGGCTGGCCTTGAGCTCACTTTTGTAGCCCAGGCTGGTCTCGAACTCGCACCGATCCTCCTGCCTCAGCCTCCCGAATGCTGGGATTACAGGCGTGTGCCACCACACCCAGATTCCCTTTCTTTTCTCACTTAAAGTTTACTCAAATACCTACCACTACATTTGTCACTTAGGAGGTTCACATCCCAGCTGCCAGAACCCAACTGGGATGCAAGGATGGGGAAGAGGGATGCAGCAGCAGCTAGGCTGAAAAGATGATGAGAGCATGTGTTTTTTGTTTCCTGCTTTCTTTTTTTCCTTTGTGTTATCTAATGCTTTGTTCCAGCTCTGGAGACAAATTCAACCCTTATTTTTCCTCTTTCATGGAGAAAACAGCAACCACAACACTATGTTTTATGGTATTTGCCTCATCCAACAACCATTGTGCAGAATGTTTGTGTCCTTTGTCTTGTGGAGGAGAAGACACAGAGACAGGGAGGAAGAGAGAGAGAAAGCTAGGGAGAGGGAGAGGCAGAGAGAGAGGGAGCATGAAAGAATGAATTTTCAAACACACTGTGCTACTTCTCCCTCACTTTAGCACAATCAAACAACACTACATGACCAAAGCCATCTAGTGCAATCCAGAAAGCCAACTCTTCTGGGAGTGGATATATAATCTTCAGATTTTACAAGTGCCTCTCACCACAACCCAAAATTCAGGTGCTTTTTCTTTCATGCCTTTAACTGCATAGCAGCCTATATGCCAAGGTTTCATCATCTCCTGCCTCTCTATTTGCCCCCTCAAATATTATAACTAGATTTTAGTGAGTTGGAGCCATTATAGCAAACCCTGTTACTGCTATCTTTCTGTCAGTTATTCCACAAATCACTGTCACATTCAGATATGTGCTTATAGGTCTCACAGCATTTCCCATAGAGTCGTACTCATGGCTAACGTTTATTATAGAGATGTAGTAAGAAGACACTGCTGGGTCACATGCAAAAACAGGGAAAACCTTCAAAAAACAATGTGTAGCCTTATGTTCTCTGGCTTCCTGGAAGGGTAACACATGATACATACTTTGCCAAGCAATGAAAACTCAGCAACAGATGTGTACTACTTCTGCCTGGGGAAACCTTTTGAGAGACTGCATTTAGGGATTTTCATTGAAGCTGGTCACAATGACATCTTTCCGAATAATACCAATCAAAATTCCATATGCACTGAAAGAAAGAAGGTGTTCAGCGTGAGCCAGTTTATATGCCCTGTTTAGGCCCAGTGAATTCTCAAGAATTAGGGAAAGGTGAGAACATTCCTAAATGAGAAATTTCCAGATGTCAGTCAAAGGCCAACCAAGCTAATAGGCCATTTGTGGAAGGCAGGCTTAGACCTGCTGTGTTAGTTCTTTTCCACACAGGTAGTGCTAGTACCACCATGGTCTATTATTTGTATTCATAATTGAAGGAGATGATACATTTCTGCTAAAGGCTAATGTATACGAGTGTATAACTATTTTTCCCCAGGCCTGTAGCTGGCGAAACAGGCTGAAGGATATGAATATAGAATACAGCAGCCAGAAAAAAAAAAGAATACAGCAGCCAGGGCCAGAAGTTTCTCAGAGACGATAGCAGATTGGTTCTCAGCGCCTAGCAGGGAGAGTTCCTCATGATCCACAGGCCATCACAGGAGATGGAGCAGCGAACAAAGCCCAGGTTTCTCTGTCTACCCATAAGCACCGAAGGAAGGGGATTTGTGTGGGGTACCTCACTTAGGTCATGCAGCAGCAGCAGCAGCAGCAGCAGCAGCAGCAGCAGCAGCAGCAGCAGCAGAAGCAGGTTTTAGAAGAGATTGCTCGGCCTTCAGCTTTGCTTTCCTCCTCCCACAGCTCTGCCAAGGTCAGCTCATTGCTGGCACGTGTCCAGAGACCATCTGGCTTCCTTTCTGTGGGCCTGCAGCACCTCCTCTATCAGGTATGTGAAAGACTCTTTAATGTTGCCGTTGGTGCAGGCACTTGTTTCATGGACACCCATGCCGTCCTCCTCAGCCGGATGCTGCCCTTGCTGTCTCTGTACCTGCCATTTCTGCTCCTCATCAGATTTATTCCCTGTAAGGATGTTCTGGACACCTTCACTACTTCACTTTATTATGTGTTGGCAAGAGCACTTGCTGCTGATGCCATGGATTAAACATATTCCTTGGGGCCTGCTGACAGAGATACAAACTCACTTCTAGTGCCTACCTCCCATGGAGCATAATCACAAGTTCTCTCCACCCAGGCTCCTGAATTTTAACACGGGTACCAAAGCCTGTGGGTACCACACGGGCAAGGAAAGCCCTGGAGCTGGTGACATTGCAAACCGAAATACATACTACAGAAAGAGGACAGTTTGGAATTGAAAGGCTATTGCCTAGATGTCAGTCAAAGCAAAGGGAAAACATTTTGCCAAGCAGAGGAGGTGTGGTCGGAGCAAGATCTCCTGGTCCCCTATTCCCTGCTTGTGTAAGAACTTTTTCCCAGACTCTCTGGCAGAAGTGCAAGGTGATAGTCACTCTTTTACTCAAACCAGCCTTCAGTGATCATGGTTTCCCTGAGCCACAGTATCTGAGAGAGAAACACCAGGACACAGGTTGTCTTCTTCAGCCTTCAAGACGAAGTGCTTATCTTTCCCTCCTGCTCCTTTTTAGGTTTGAGGGTCTACCTGTGGTTGCCAGGGCAGGGGCACAGACTCCCACCTTCTGCGTTTTGAGTTCAGGAAGTTTCTTTCTCTCCAGAAGCCCCGGAGGACCTCAAGGGAGTCTCTTGAAAGACTCATGGTTACTCTCCTTGTCTGGGTTTCTTCTTACCTGCTCACCAAGGTGAAAGAAGCCCGGGCAAGAGGATCATTCCTCAGTGCCACTGCTTAGCTTGGGCTGGAGCCAAAAAAAGAACTGGCAACTAAGAATGTCCCAATAAAGGCCCACGTGAGGATCCACTTCCTTATTCCTAAGAAAGGAATGAAGATAAAAGTTTCTTTTTGGTTCTTACCAATCCAGAGAGAGCCAGCAGAAGATGGTGACTCAGGGCTTAGGATGGGTGACAGGTGAGTATCATGGAAGAAAAGAATATAGACCTGGAACAGAAATAAATCTTTGGCAGATGAGAAAGTCAAAGCTGATGCATTAAGATGAAGCCATGGTGGCTGCGTGTGCTTCTTTGAGTTCTGACATGTGCAGCCTCGTGCTGGAGGTGCGCAGGATGGCAGTGCCAAATCTGCAGGCTGTCCTCAACTAGGAACTTGAGAAAGAACTTAAATTAGATGCTGACTCCCACCTGGCAGCCAGTGGCCTTGCTTTTCCTGGAAGGCAGGCAGGATGAGCACCAGTGACTTTCTTTCCTAGCCTCCTTAAGAAACAAGGTTTCTACTTTTATTGTATCCTAAGGGTCTAGAAGGGAAAACGTGGAGCAATGAACCCTCTCCACAAGGGCCACAGCTGGCAATCGATATGAGAGTGGAAAGAGGGCTAAGATCTTAGGCTGCAGCTGTGCTCTTTGGGAACCAGACTTGATCTCTCACTCTTGCACTCTAGTCCAGAGAGTGACCTGGAGTGTGGCATTAGTCCTAGACTATTAAGGAGGCTTTCTAGCCTGTCATCTTGTCACCACTTCTGCCCTTGTGTCTTGAGTCTTAGCCCAGCCCTACATACCAACTGCTGCAGAGCCCCACCTTGTCCTTGTGATAGGTGAACACTGTGTGCTGTGTCTGCTCCATTATGTAAAGAGTGAGTAGGGTTCTTCTATTGTAAATACAGATGTTACAAAATAAAGAATACTTCAGAAAAAGTCCAGTAAATTCCATGATTCTGGCATTGTCGATTTGAACCTCTCTTGGCATCTATTTTCTTTGTGCCTCAGAAGACACTTGTGATGACATGATATTTTAACACCAGGTTACTAATATGCACTCATTTATGTTAGTATTCTAAATATTTAACCTAAGATCAGCATGTAAGTCCAATTCAAATGAAGGTCTTCAGAATAAAACCATTTAAAAGTTAGGGTTTATTACACCAGTTAATCAATTACGTCATTTAGAGGCTTCATTTATATCTGAGAACTGGGAAGCTATTTATTCATTTAGTTTATAGACTTACAGATCGATAAAGCTAAATTAGACTTTAAAATAATTCTAGTCAAGAGCTTTTGTATAACTGGTGACAAATAACCCTAACGCTGTAAGTTTAAGGTCAAAAATTTTCTCACCATACCACATGGCCAACGTTAAAACAGAAGAAGAGAAGATCTGGAAGAAATATGGACATGCGAAGTGGTCAGAGACAGATGCGCTGTGCCTTACAAAAAACAAAATAAGAACTAAATTAAAGTGAGAAAGGAGCAAATAATGGAGTGAAAGCACAAGAGGGCAGAAAAGGTTGGGCACTGCTGTGCAGTCCTGTAAAACCAGCGCTGAGAGGCTGAGGACAGAGTACAGCAAATGCAAGCCGAGCCGGGGGAACATAGTGGATTAGTCAGGCCCTATCTCCAAATAAAAGATAAAACAAGAACTGGGAATATAGTTCAGCTCAAATACCGCCACACTGCCACCCCGCTCCCAAAAAAAAAGCAGGAAAAAGAAAAGCACTGTGTTGTAGTATAGTACAAATTCAAATTTATTTAGTCTACTTTGCTGTATTTTTGTGTTATTTCTACTACTTAGATACAGCAAAACTAGGTATTTCAAGTAGAAAACTCTAACGCTAAATTTGTCAAGCACTGTATCAGAGCTATTCATGGAACACTATTTCACAATTGACCTACGACTGCCAGGTAGGAAAATTAAAGCTCAGCAACTGTGTATCTTCCAAGGCTCCATGGAGAGCATAGGCCATATCCAGCGTTTCAAAGTGTCTCAGTTCCTACCATACCACAGTAGCTTCTAGTTGAGCTGTAGAAGTCAAAAGGAGACAGTATACCGGGACAGTTTCGAGCATTCATCACACACATCTTTTTTTGAATAAAGGTACCTAAAACTACTTTCAGGCTTTGAGTATGGGTAAATCTGATGTTGCTGCTGCAAACTAAAACTGAACATATTATTACAACCAGAAAGTGTAATGTGAGATTTCCAAGACAGTTTTATGTTTGTATACATATAGACATGAAAAATCTTATGAAGATATGAAATATAAAGTGTCTTTTATTATGGGCTTTTTTGTGTTTTTGAGAGAGGGTCGCAATGTGCAGTTCAGGCTGGCCTTGAGCTCACTTTGGTAGCCCAGGATGGTCTCGAACTCACATCGATCCTCCTGTCTCAGCCTCCCAAGCACTGGGATTACAGGCGTGAGCCACCACGCCTGGTTCTTATTATGTTTTATAAGTCACCTCCATTGTAGAGAAAAACATCAAAGTAAAACAAGGCCCCATTTGAAAATGTGGATTGCAAAAAATAATTTTGTATCTTTGGAAGCCAAATATTTTTTTACATTCAGGTCCAGGTTTTATCCTTAATAATTTTGTCACAATACTTGTATTGCTAAGAACTTTGAAGCCATTTCATGCTTCAGTGCATACAGGTAATTAATGTTTGGAGTCTGACACTTCAAAATACACGGACAATTTACTAATATTAATGTAATTATAATGCGTTAAGAAATTCTTTGTTACACCCACAGAGTAATTGTAATGGACTCTGATGCTATTATTATCACTGGTGTTTAAATTATAAACAAAAGAATTGACAAAGTGGAAAATGTATCCTAATTCAAATTAAGCATAACATGTAGAATATTAAAACACAAGGAACCTTGCTCCTTTTCTTTGAAATACAAAATAAAAATGATTACTTTCAATAAACTTGAAGCCTACTCACATGTATGTCTGCTTACATACTAGGAATTCTTTATTTGGCAGTCTCTATAGAACACAATAGTTAAAGAGTGAATGACAAATGCCTTCCAGTCTACTGGATGAGTGATTGAATGTGTGATTGCATAACTGACAGGAAGGTGAATGTTCTCGTGGGTCACATGAAAATAAGCACAATCAAACAAATCTTCTGGTTGCAAACAGTTTCATTGTCTCGCTTGTATAATTGTTAGCACAGTATTATGGGGGTCTCCATGCATTAAGGTGAAGACTGACTCACTTCAGAGGCAACTAATGAGTAATCTACAATTTGGATCCCATTTAACTATGTGGCAAGACATGTTTTCTCCACTCATCATAGGTCAAAACTTTTATTGTCTTATATGTAATTGTATTTATTCATGTGAGTAATCACGGTTTCCAAAATGGTGAGAGTTGATTGTTTTGGACTGAGAGAATCAAAGATTATATATAACTAGGTTGACCATTGTATTAAACAATTCTGGACACTTGTTAAGTTTATCAGATATGTGAAGGTATCAGTTATTCATTTGTCAACTGTCAGCCTCATAGCCTCCTATATTTGCCTTTCTTTGCAGTACAAAAATCACTCTGTATACATTTTCTTTTGCCAGTTGGCATAATGTTGGCTTTAACCAAAGCAAGAGCTGAAGAGACAGTACACATCAAGGATATCTGGGAAGTATGAGTTCTTCTTTCTTATCAATCTACATGGGAACCTAGTCTGGCTTCTTCTCATTAAGCTACCCGCTAAGATCTGTGCCATCTTGTGTCTTTGCTCCTGGAGGTAGACTCTTTCTGCTTTAAAAATGTAATTAAGTTTATTTATTTATTTATTTATTTATTTATTTATTTATATTTTATTTTATTATTTTTCTTGTTTCAGAACTTTTGTTTGTTTATTTATTAATTTTATGGCTGGCTCAGCCTGCCCTGAGGGCAGGGCTGGCACAGCATGTGGTGCCGGTGATCAAACCGAGGTCCCTGCAGCCGCCTAAGCTTTCCTAAGCAGGTGTTTTAGAACACTGAGCCATCCTTCTGAGCCCCAAAAATGTAATTAAGTTTATTGTTACAATTTAAGCATATACCATGATTACGTTTGTCATAGGGAATTTGTATGTATACACAATATGCCTTGATTTATCTTTCTCCCCTCCCCTCCCATTCCCTTCCCTTTCTTTCAACTCCTCTTCCCCTTATTATTTACAAAGCTTTGTTTCATTTTGTCTAAAATGTTTCTGCTTCATCCCTGGTACTGCAAAAAATAAAATAAAATAAAATGATTCTGCTGTATTTAAAGACATCTGAATCTCAATCTAGTGAAACTCTAAGTTATTAATCAACTCTCATTCACTCAGGTATTGTCGCTTTTTGTTTAGAACTTGTATCCCTTACATTCTTCTTTTACTCCATTCAGTATTTAAATATCTTTTATATGTTCCTAATTCTTTATGTTAACTTTCTGTATTCAAAATGCTTGTGTAATTTCTGTTTCTTCAGAACATCCTGATTCATACACTAAATGGCTATGGTACAGAGAATTTTATTCTAGATAAGATGCACCAAAATTTCTCATGGAAAAAGTTAATGAAGTACCATAAGAAATAGAAATTGAAGAATGATCTATAATATGCCAGATCATGTTTCTATATGTGTGAATGAAAGTTCACTTTAAAATTGTTTACATCTTTTGCAAGTAGGTAGGGGAGCAAATGACAGAGGGTGAGGAAAGAGACATAAAAAGAATTAAGATATGTTTTGCCCATGTGCCAGCTCCCTGTGAGAAATATACTTATTGTATACTACAAACATATATTAATAAAATAAGAATTACAAAGTAAAATGGTTTAATATCAATATGTTTAATGAATAGTAGAAGCAATTCTCTGAAGAAGAAATCTGAAAATCAGTGTCAAGAATTTTTTTGCCTTTGATATCGACACAGTGCTGATTAACAGTTTGACGAAAAGTTAGTCAGCAAGGATATATAAGCAGGTGTACATAAAGCCATGTAGCTGGAGCCTTTTGCTTAGTCATCACTTCATTCATATGCCAATAAAAGGGCAGCGATTTGCAGTATATGAATTGAGCATTCTCTGTATAGAAGTAGGGACTTGTAGGTCAATAATCGTTTGATTTCAGCATGCAATTACATGCCCTTTGCCTGAGTTCCTCTGAGTTATGTATAAAGCTTACTGTGCTGAAGTCACTGTGTATTTGTTTTTCTGATCTGGTTTCATTATATGCTGATGGAAAGTTAAATTGTGAAAAACTTTAATCTTTAATTATGTGAACATGTTGATGTCAGAAAAAGGTAAAGCTACAAATCAGTTGGATCTAAAATATTTGCATCTAGCTCTACAGAAAAGCACTCCTGTAATTCTTTCTTTTTGAGTAGGGTGGAAGTTAATTATATAAGGATGCAAGTAGGGCAGCCTTTCTCAAGGCAGCCTCATCTGCTGCTGATTAATACAAAGGCCTTTCCATCTCTCTTTATATTTTGCAGTTCTGGAAATTGAAACTCAGAGTCTCCCACATGCCAGGCAAGCAATGTAATGTTATGTGTATTCCTGGCTATTTTATATCCTTTTAAAAAATTTGAGACATTTTATAACATTCACTATGCGGTTACTTCCTGTTTAACAACCTACAAGTTTAAAGATTGTTTCCACTTATCACTAGTGTTTTTTATTGTACAGTTCTATACATCTTGTTTATACACTCTTAATGTCTTTTTTGTACCATACATCTTGTTTATATAGCACTGTAATTTTATTATACAACATAGTACAGTACTATAGTTTTATGCTCTGTTATACATTATAATACTTTAGGTAAGAGTTTTATATATAAAATTATCAAAATGTAATTTTTTTCAACCATTTCTTTTGTCTGACTATCATAATGTACATACTATATACATTTCCTCACTTAGTGACCAAATCAATTAACAACCTAATCTCATGAATGTAACTCAGTTGTTTAGTGAGGAATGTTTGTACAGGTAATTAGTTTTTATCATATGGCCTTATGTTATGTTGTCACCAATACCTTCACCTTAGTTTATTATTTTTTGCTCACTTACGCCCTTACATTTCTTGAAGAAACTTCCCTCATAAAACACTTGGGTCATATAAAGGAAAGCAAGCTGGTATTCACATTTCTGCATGACAAAGTACATCAATAAGTGAATCTGTTCCCAAGTTTTCAGTTGATATTTTTCCTCACCTTGAAATGGTTTAAAGAAAATTGCCTTTTTACAGCATTGAAAATTCTCCAACTAATAGTATAAATTTTATATGAAAATAAATTATTTTGGATTTCGATTCAGAGCATGGATGGCTGACAATATCCCTGGCTACAACTAGTGTTTATTATTGTAAGCAATATTTTTTAAAGGGAGAGTTGCTGTTTTTATCATTTAGTTTGTTGATGCCTGAGGTTTTGAACCATTCCAAAGTACAGTTAGTAAGCTATCTTTGAAGTGCATAAAATATTTTCAGTTGCTGAGCATTTTTTTTCTGTGAGTTTGTACAACAATATGCAGATTGTTTTACATAGTTAATGTTGACATGGTTTGTGCTTAATCTGGTTATATTGTTAGGCAGCCCATGGACCAGGTAAGATGGGCCTAGAATATTTGAGATACCAGTATGGAGAGATTGTGTAGGTCAGGTTTTTCTTTTCCCAGGGAATGTTGCACTGGTCGTGCCCACATTTCCTTTTTTGCTCCTTGTCTTTGCTTAAAAATTTTTGTTGCCAATCATATTTATCCAAAAAATTCAAATTGTGTGTCAGTATATTGTTTTGTCCCCCTGGGAAATGTGTCTTTTCAACATGTCTTTCTAAATTTTAGTATTTAAAGGGCAATTTTATCTATGTGACAGGTATGAACAAAATTGATTTGTTCCAGGAATATTCAGTTATTTATTTCTTTAAATCAAATCCAAACTAGCATCCAGGTGCTAAACCTACAGAACCAATGGGCTATTCAGTTATACCCTGGACTTCCAATTCCCAAATTCTTGAATTTAAGGGTGGCAGCTCAAACTCCTGATAGCCTTCTTCTTCTTTCTGTGCCGTGCTTCAAACAGGAGTCAACAAAGGTGAAGCCTGTGTAGCATAACTCCAGCTTTTCCTGAGTCCTCACCAAATCTCAGGGAAAGTGCTGCCATATGATGTGTTGACTCTGGTTGGCTTCAGCTCTTCTGGGTGGTTCCTTTCATAGTCTCAGTCCCTCTGACACCTGTCTCCTTTTTTCATTTTTCTCTAAGTCACACAGTCCTAGCTCTTCAATACATCGAGCCATTTCCACTTACAGATTAATAAAACAATGAAAGTCAATGGCATCAGTTAGGCTTGGCTAAACTTTCTGAGAATTTAAAGAGAAAATTAATTAAGTCCTTGTTATCAACTATGCTCTTGCTTAGGTGAAGCCTCTGTTGAGTAGTCACCTTGAATGCTTGCATAGATTGAACACAGAATATCTTGCCTTTCATCATTCAGCATTACATGTTTATGAGAATCTACCTCATAAAAACGCAAATGTATTTAAGCTTTTTTGCCACTATAATTTTATATTTTACTTATGCATATGAAATACATACATAAAGTGTTATTTCTATTAAAAATAAGTATTTAAAATGCTTAAGGTAAATTTCTAAGACATACTTCATTAAATTAAGTGTAAACAAGAGAATCACAGAATTTTCAAAAACTCATAAAAACATAGAGACTCTGTATGTCAGTTGCTCTCCAAGTATCTACATTTTCTCTCTACCTTTTTATGCAGACGTAAACTGGTTATCTGTAATTTGAGCAGGACAGATGTGTACCTTAAAAAGAGAACTGATAGCAAAATTCTTTAGTAGACCTAAATTAAGGAAGTTTTCCTAGATATTCAGTGCCTAATGAAGAAATATCTTACCCAAGTAAGATTTCATAGGTGTTACACATTCATTACTTCTGGCTGCATAACGTTCTTCTCTGTTATCAACAAAAGTTTCCATAGCACTTATCCTGCTTCTGAGTTATTTGTTTGTTTGTTTATTTATTTATTTATTTATTGGCAGTACTGAAGATTGAACTCAGGATCTAGCTCTTGCCAGGGAGTCACTTATACTACTGAAGTATTTCCCCACACCTCCATATCTAATTTATTGTACATTCAAAGAACAATGGGATTTATGGAGAAGAATACAAATCAGCTTGAAGTCCTAGATATTCAGTTGGATGAAGTTATGATGTTCTTTATGTAAGGAAAAGCACATAAATGACAATTCAGTGCCAAGATAGAAGAGACCAGTATCTGTTAAAAACTGAGGGCTTCCTTATGAGCACACAGGTAGTTTATACCACTGAGTATAACTTCCTACCATGCAGGACACAGTACAGAGTTTTAGATGCTGCAGACCCTTCCCTAAAAATAAAAAAGAAAAGAAATTATATCTTTTTTCAAGTTAAAACATAAAAACTCTATATAATATGTTCCATGTTTGATGCAGATTAACACTGTTGTCTTGGCAGCCCTTTGTGGAAGACAAGGATTATCATTGGTCCTGTATGCAGGTCAATGCAACAGGACCGTTCTCAGCATGTATAGATTTGCTAGAATGTGTGCAAGTAGAAATCTTAGGACAATCTCAGATAAGCAATCAATACCCATTCGTTTTTTATTTGATTGCAATTAAATCTGAATTCAAATTCAAGCTCAGTTCTGCCATGTGTAAATCTGAGTACTTCTCTAAACCTAACAAAAGCCATTGTTTGTGCCTTAGCACCTCCATGGCAGGCTGTCTCTAAATTGTGTTTAACTTTATGAGTTTAGCTGTCCTATCTCTGTGTGTCCTCTCAAAGTCCATGAACCAATGTGGGCATTATGTGACTGGCCTGTAATCCCAGCACTCTGTGAGGCTGAGGCAGCAAAATCACAAGTTTGATCCTAGCCTTGACAAACTACAGAGATTTTTTTCAAAGATTTGAAAAGAAAAACCATACACTTATGTACACAGGATGAATCAGATATTGGTCTCAAGAACCTTCAAAAGGTTCAG
>PVJA010039435.1:0-19148 GCA_004027025.1 Myocastor coypus | reverse complement strand
AAAAAAAAAAAAAGGGGGGGGGGCAGGGCGGGGAAAGGGAAGGCAGGCCAATGATCCTGACCCACCCGGCTCAGCTCCCAGTGGTGCGGTTTGGGCTGGGCTGGAACAGGAAGTTAGTCACGGGAACGCAGAGGCGGGGCAGAGGGGCGCAGGGGCTTACCCTCGGCGGGTGCGCAGGCTCAGCTCCCAGCAGTGGGGTTTGGGCTGGGCTGGAAAAGGAAGTTCTGGTTTCATTTTAATTGTAGTAATCTGTTCAGTGACTGAATCCATTCTGGCCATATCTTTATTTTTATTTTTTATTTATTTATTGTTGGTTTTTTTGGGGGCAGTAGTTTTAAATATGCTCCTTTGGAAGACCGAACATAAAGTTTTCCAATTGTCTGCTCTTCTTTTCAAAACTAGCTCAAAGTGAACACTAGTAGCTGTGTTGTTTTCATGAAATGTACGTATTCTTTCACATAAGCTAGGACATAGCTGAGACTCAGCAATGTTCCTTAAATGTTCCTGTTCAGTTTTCAGAGATGTTGCCTTTTGTTTTGGGAAAGCAATTGGATCATAGGGGATCCAAATTCATCCTTGGATAAATCCACTAATGCTGTCCTGGTATAGTACGGTGAAGTTATAGAAAACTAAGAGGGTAAAGCCTAGCTGGGTTAGTAGGTCACTGACATACTATCCTGGAAAGAAAAGGGTATCTTTTCATCCTGTTTTTCCTCTGTCTGTTTTAAGTCCACTGTACTTCTGCAGACAAGTCTAGCATTGCATGTGTCCTTTCATTACTGTAATGCTCTCCCTCATACCAGGCGCATAGCAATGGAGGCGGCTGACCATGGACTGAAACCTCCAAACTAATTAAACTGCCCTCTTCTAAGTAAGTATTGTCAGATACACTTCTATATCGAAGGAAAGCTTACATAGTAGTATTTAAATTTAGAAAAAAATCAGGATGTCAACAAAATATAGGCAAAATCTTTTGCAAGAATATGAGAATAGCCTTTGTATCCATCGAGAATCTCATGAACATACTCTTCACTTTTGACATTTCTATCAATATTCTGATCTTCTGAACCCACAACATCATTAACCATTAAGCTCTGTTTCACAAGTGTTCTTAGCTTTCTGTATTCTGCTTCTCTAAGCTTTCGCAAATTATTCTCATAAAATTCAAAGCCTTCTAAACTACCCTGTGAGAGAATTTAACAATGGCTCTGTTCTTGGTACTAATTTGCTGTGATCAGTATAAAATAATTTTCCATCAGTATAAAAACTCAGAATAAAAAAGAGCAGAAAATACATAGTTAGGCAAATGCTTTTGGAGGCGTTAGTCTATGTTTGTTTGATCTTGTTGTCTTGGGACTAGCAGTAAAGTACTATATCACAGGAGAGCACATATCAGAGGTTATTCTTGATAACACAGTACTAAGGAGAAGAAAAGGTGGCTGATCTCCTAACATCCTCTTCAAAATAATGTCTGAAATGATCCCTTTCCTCCCATGAGGCCCTGCCTCTTAAAGGTGGCTTTACTTCTCATAGTACCACAGTCTGGAGCTAAAGCTGTCAACACTTGGACCTTGGGACAATATGTATGGTCCAAATTGCAGGAGGATTATAACTATTCCAATATTAATATGAAACTCATGTCCTAAATCTTATTATCCAAAGCCCATAGCAAGGGTATGGGCATTTATAAGCATTTTAACCTATTGTTACACATCCTTAGTCTGACTTGTGTGCATGTGCTTAAAACTTTCAAATATATATTTATGGTGGACGAAAAGTCATAGGATCAGACTTACGGTATAATCTAGAAATGAGCAATTGGCTACTTGCTTCTTTCTATAGGCACACACATGCCAAAGTAAATGATGTGTGACAGAAGATTAAGAGGGTAGCTGTTTGCCTCTTGTAAGGCCAGGAAAGCAAACTCAAAGAGAAGAAACACCATTTTATTTTATTTTACTTTTTGTCATTCACATCCAATTTTTATTTGTTTAATACATCTTTGTATGAACTATAAAGAAATACCATTTAAAATTTCAATTGAAAGAAAATAGCAAAAGAGTATGATAGACAACATCAATAAGAACACTATTTTTGAAAAATTGTTGGATAAAGAAATGTTTATAAAAACATATGGAGAACAACAGCCAAAAATCAAGGAAATGGTTCTGAATAGACTGTTGAAAGAGTGGTGATGAGATTGTGGATTTTTATCAGTGGAGTTCAACGTTCAGAAATTATCCTGTGATGGAGAAATTGAGAGAATTTTTAAAATTTGGTGCTGAGAATAGTGTTTTCCTTACTGCTAGAATCAGTGAGAACAAGAAAATAGCTCTAGTGGATTAAGTCAGACCAGAGAATTTCCATAGTTGTCCAACTTTATGTTAAGATTTTGGGCAAAAATCCTAAAGTGAATCAAACTGTGTAAACTTTGAACATCATTATTGCTGTGCGCTTATTATTTTTTTTCATACAATATCAAACTTTCCTCCCAGAGAAAGTGGATTATCTGAAATGGTGCTTGGTTCACATGCCCAGAGAGTAATGAATATTCAACACAAATGACCAATCAGAATATAGATAATAATTATTCCAGATGAAGACACATGAGATAAGCAAACATGAGTTTATTTGATACAGAGAGGAGGGAACCAAGAGATGTAATGAGTTTTTATTATTCATTTGTTGGGAGCTTAAATATTTGGTAGACACTTTTGTCTTAGAGAAATTAAAATGATTTTGATATCTAATTTTGTGGCATAGTACTGTCACTTAAAACTGTAAATACTGTGATATGTTTAGTTGGTGTCAGAACTTAATATTATTTTATTAAGTTTATATACACATCTAGAATTTCATATAACTCAGAATAATTTTTTCTTTATACTATGAAAGACAGTAAAACCTAACTAGATGCAAGATAATAAAAGTCACAAGGCAGACGTATTCTGAGTATGTATCATGTGGTAGAAGCATAAAACTAAAAAGAACTAGCATATTTTAACAATTTAAGACCATACCTAATGCCATATAGAAGCACTGAAAAATATATGCGAAAACCATGAAATTTATGGTTCTATATTTAGCTACTAGCCCTTACTTCAGCTTTTGTATTGAAGTAGTTTTTAATGTTAGATCAAAATATTTCTTCCCAAGGCAGAAAGCCTTTCAGCTATGATATTTGCATTCCATAGGGCAGAGGCAGGGAGACTGTCTGAGGTTTTATGAGAATTGCTTTGAAAGCCAAAGCACATATTACCGTATTTCAAGTGACATATGACATGCTCATTCATGCATTAAACATCCCATGATGACTTCTAATGATGTGTGCATTGAGCTCACCTGGACAGTTAATTATTTGGTCAGAAGGACCACAATGACAAATGTAGGTAATGACATCAAAATTTATCTCTGTTTCATATTTCTGCAGAAGATAAAATAAGAAATAACATCCTCAATACAAAAATCATCTAACACAGTATACTGTCAACATAATTCATTAAAATGAAAAAATACTCTATAAGTGTTGATGGATATGTTGAATTAAAGAGAATGAGGAGCTACGAAAAGTTTTTTCCACTTTTAATTCTTTTAATTCTACAGGGCATCAATCATGGCTTTTCAAGATTGGAAACACACAAGCAATTTAAAAATATGTTTTGATTTTAAATTACCTAGTTACTTTATGCACAATTATAAATTGTTTTATTGCATAAAATAAAGTTTAATATTATTTGGTTTTTTTTATTTTAAGATTCTGTACGCCATTAATTTTAATGACTGAGTTTATCATCCTATATTTATGTTCAAATGGGTAGCATTTGTTACACATCAAATCAAATAGGAAAACTAAAATTGTGCATCATTTTAACTTGTTTTCCTAGGGTCCTTGAAAACAACAAATCCACAAAATTGCCAATGATGACAATTTGAAAGAAAAAAAAAATAAGATGAGGGCAAACATACAAAAAGGGATACTTGTCATTTAATTTTGTTCCTTCATATGGCATACTGTTTTAGTCACATGCAAATATATCGCTTTACTTCTCATTTCAATCTATTATGGTTGGTTTATGTTGGTTTATATTCCATATTTTTATTACAATATTTCTCATGTAATAAAGTTTTCATTAAAACCACAGCATAAAGTTGCCACTACCCATGAAAACTAATTTGAAGTATAGATAATATACCAGTGTCTAAATCACATGACAATTAGATCTTCTAGAATGTATGACTGTGAACAGAACATCATTCTGTATGATCCTTGGGTGAGTGGGAGGAGTACATATATCTGTGAAATATGAATGCAGATAAGTAGTTTCTCAGAGATAGGCTCATTTCTGTGTTCCATTCATAGAATAACTGCTCAGAAACCACTTTTACTTTTTTCCTTTCCATCCCAAGTAATTATTTTTTAACTCCACTGGCTGCACAAATTAATATGTATCTCATTTACTTTTCTCTAGTTGCTTGGAAAAAATATCTGACAACTAAAATTCATGAAGGAAGGGTTTATTTAGCTCACAGTTTGTGGAGGTTTCAGTCCATAGTCAACTGGCTCTAAAGCAGAGTGGTATATGTGAGAGGGCAGCTGTTGACGGCTGCAGAAAACAGCAAAACAGCAAGAGCAAAAAAGGAGGACCAGCCGCAGAGAGCAAGTCACTTTCCCTTCCTTATACTGCACTCAGGCCACACACTCCAGGTTGGGTGTAGCACTCACACCTATAGTACCAGCATTGGATCATGAATTAATCACAAAATCTAGAAGCCCATCCCATGACTGCATGAGGCTTTTGGGTGACATCCAGACACAAACAGCAACAATGTGTATATAATACAAATATCATTATATGGGTATATGTAGTAAATATATAAATATATGTGTAGGTGTTTCTAGGAAATACGGAAAAGTTTCATTCATGCTATTACTTGGAAATATATCATCATTGTTTTATCTTTCTTATCCCTACTGTGGAGAAGGATTTTTTCGGTGGGGGGCAGGGTGGCTAATTCTAGCTGCCTTAAGGGTGAGTGGTGCAGCTCGTGAGGCTGAGAATCAAACCTCTGTCCCTTGCACTTCACTGCATTTGCCCAAATGGCACTTTAAACAACTGAGCAAGCCCTTATCCCCATTTTGATGTCTAAGAAAACAACAAGAAACCAAAACATACCTTTGCCCTGAGGAATGACAGAAATGTAAAGCTATGCAGTTGGTCTAAAGCACTGATGAGGAAGGGCAGAGAATGAGTGACTACTTTCACATTATTATCTCAGAGAATATGGTATTGTTGATTAATTAATACTACATGAGGAAAGATCAAGATGGTGGGAAGGGCAGAATTTATTTTCATCTAGGTACAGGTAGGTCAAAATTGGAGTGATATCCATAAATATCTTGAGGAGAGGTTGAGTAGGGCTTGGGACTGGGGGTCATACTCCCAAAGAATTAAGAAGCAGTGTTTGAGGTCAAAGCTGCAAGGATTATGAGTGCAAGTGCATAAAGCTGGGACTTCCTGAGGCAGCGATACTGTAGGTTAAGTCCAAAATTTATTGATGGCCATCAGCTCTGGTTGTGATGATGGCATGAATTCCTATTGTTTATATGTTTTGTTGAGACAGCTTTCTCAGGTCAGGCCAGACAGGTATTAATAAGAAACCTGTGGTGATGTGAATTCTTATCTTCTCTCAAGATTTATACATTCATTCCTGATTTCAAGCTCATGTTGCTAGGAGACGGGACATTTGGGATATATCTGGCTCATAAAGGCTGGCATTCAAGGACAAGCCAAGAAGCTAGGGAAAATTGTGGCTTCTCAAAAGCAGGGAGTAAATTAAGAGAAATAGAAAATATGAGTCAAGGACAATGACATTAGACACACAGAAAAAAAAAAACCTCGCAAATTCAGAATGGAATCAAGGAGATCCTTCCCAATACCAGACCCAAAAGCTTGCATGACTGAATTGCACCCAGAAGTTTAAAATAGCTAATTCTATGTCTTCTCAAATCCTTTAACAGAATAGAGATAAAAGACTTTCATTTTTTTAAAGTGTAAACCCAACATAAAAGCAATAAACAGTGACAACTTCACAGGAAGTAAACTAAAACTTTCTATCATAAATACTGATGCCAAAATGCTCAGATAAAATATTGGCAATTCATTTCATCTCTATATTAACCAAAATAGCTGTCATAACTAAGATGATTTCATTAAATGACTGTGCAAATGTTTTAGTATTGGAAAATTTCCTTTAGTCTGGGAATTTAATTCTCTTTAAAATGTCAAAGAAACGAATTTGATTTTATAGTTGTCAAACTAACACTTGATAAAACTAAAATTTCATTTGAAACATTGTTTAAAGAAAACATGAATTTTATTGAATAGAAATAAAACTATGCATAATAAAATTATTATAAGCAGGACAAAATATTTCCCGTGTATAGTGGAAAAGCCAAGTTTCCTTATTCTGTTTTTGTATTTAGTACAGGGTCTACAGGATACCACATAGAACAGACTCATAGTGATTCTTCTATTTTGTCTTGCCAGCACTGGCATTATAAGCACATGCCACCACATCCAGTCTTAGTCGCCTTCTCAGCAGGGCCAGCACGGCATGCAGGGGATCGATCCCAGGCCGTTTTCCCTACACAGGCACTATAGTCTGCTGAGCTATCTGGCTAGCCCAACCTTTCTTATTCTTAACCGAGTTTTTCTGAAAGAATATAAAAGCAGTCAAAGTTTTAAAGGAGATGGGTTTCCTTAAGGAAGGATGAAGTAGAGCAGAGAAGAATGTTCAAATAGGCACACTGTTAAAAGAAAGTGCAGCTCATTCACAAATTGATCATACAGGCCTCTCGATATTTCTGAAGGATCTATGAGTTCTGTGCTCTGCTTGTTCTCTTTTTATAAAAAAATCTAATTATTCTACTAATTTGGCATCTCTTTATTATTTCATAGATTGGTGTTTATATTTTCATCAGCTTACCTATTTTTATTTTGCTTCATAGAATTACCTTCCTATTTATATGGTAACTTCAAGCTTTTAATCACTGGTTTAATTATACTTTATGTATTTGTCAGTTATGTATTTTCTCAATGCTGGGGCAAACAACACCCAAAACAAAGGAAGAAAAGCTTTATTCAGCTCACAGTCAGTGGAGGTTTCAGTCCGTACTCAGCTGGCTCCAAGGCAGTGTTGCTCATGGCAGAGAGCATCAGTACAAGGAAGAGGCAAAGAGGAGAGAGCAAAGAGGATTGTCAGCAGCTCAGGTAGCTAGCTGGCCTTTTTCCCCTCCTTGCATTATAATGCAAATTACATGCCTCAAGGCTGGTGCAGCACGGACACCCACAATAGTCAATGACAAACTCTAGAAGCAGTCCCATAACTACATTAGGCTTTGGGGAACTAAACGCAAACCATAACAGTATTACAGGCTAGCCCACATGTTTTCTTCTTCTGAGAAGCTCCCTAAATTGTTTATTTGGCCAATGCTTGTGTTTATCTAATTTTATTTTTTAAAAAGTTGTTAATTTTTCAGAATCACATTTATTTTGGAAAACTAGTAAGAAAGCTTTGAGTCATTTTGAATTTTTTTTTGGTCTGAAATACGATACCACATAAGTTATTTTATGATAATTCTCAGTAGCTTCAAAATAATAATCTATTCTTTTAAATCTGTAAGTTTCATATTCTGTGATTCCACATGCATCTATCTGGTGCAGTTCAAGTAGCTTTTACTTTTTATTGTTTATTTATTGATAGTAGGGTTTGAATTCAGGATCTTGTGTTTGCCAGGTAGGTGTTTATGCTACTTTTTAAATTGTACACCTGAGTTACTTGGCATAACTCAGTACTACATGTGTCTCCTCCTTAGATGGCAATGCTGGCCGCAATGTGCTCCCCTCCTGGACAGTGGCATGCAGCAGACTAAAGCAAGTGGAACACATATGTCTTATATTTAGATGTCCTCCCAGTATCCGAAGCACTGACCCTGGGGCTTCTGGGGGTGATGGGGTCATGAATGCATGATAATCATCTGCTTGAGCTGGAAAGGGGGTACCTGGGTGCGTGGAGTGGTAAGGAGTATCTCCCTTCCTTCTCCCAGGTTTCTCTGTGCTTCTCAATGTCTGCCTCGACATAAGCTCTGCCATGCATAACCATGCGGTCCTGCCTAGAGCCATGAATAGCTTCACACTGCAGACTGAAGTCCTTACAAACCTTACAAATGGAGCAAAAAGAAAGCTTTCCTCTTTAAGCTGTTAGCATTGGGTATTGTCTCAGTGAACCAAAAGTTAGCTAAGAGGATAAGGATCTAAAATAACTTATCTCCTATACTTGTAGGAAATCTCATTTTCATAAATGATGTTCAGCAAAATAATACACTGTGATAAACTCAAATGGCTATGGAAATACTTTAATGCTGAAGCTGAGGCCCTAGTAACAGTAATTATTAAATACTTGATTCAATCATTCCATGTAACAGCTCTCCTGGCTTCAGTTATTATTATTATTATTATTATTATTATTATTATTATTATTATTATTATTTTTACTTTTCATTAGAAAAATTCACCACCTCCCATCCATGACCACCACATATCTCATAGAAATCATGGATTTGCTTTAAGTTCTAAGGTTTTGGGATGGATATTATCACTGCATTTTCAAAGACCCTTGTATTAGTCTTAAGATCAATATACTGAAAAGAAACTGTAGTATAGCTACAAAATAGTTATGAAGGAAAAGAATGCATACAAAATACATTTTCACATCAGCAAATGTAAGAGTCAGAAAGGCATTGTAGTCACTAGTCCATGTCAATTCCAAAGTAATACTGGGAAATACTGCACAGAATCGCTTCAGGAATGAGTATCACTTACCTTAGAATTTCGGTTTTAATTCTTGGGACTCTTTCCCAAGTCAAATGCTTTACAAGGCTTGTAGCGTCACACTATGGAAAAAAAAATCTTTCTTTCCTGTTATATCATTTTTCAGCTTCTGAAAAATATATTAAAACTTGCACCCATGGTGAGGACAGTATTGCTGACCTCCTTTGTACAGGTAAGACGTCAGGGCACAAGATTTAGAGGAACACTTTCACTACGTGAGTAGCTCTTTGCTCAGACACACATTGCAACTTTCAGGTGTGCCTGTACTCTGTCAAAAGCCACAGTCCCTGTTTCCTTCTTTTCCTCTCACTCCTCCAAGTACTGAAAAGGAAGCTTTATTGCTGTTCTTCAGAGGAAGCAGGGTACAGAGGAGGGAGGCATTAGATAGCTGTATTTGACCTTCATGTGGAGAGTGTCGCTATAGCTGCACTCCTGGCACGTTGGACATTTGGCAAATATCTCATCTTAGTAAGGTTGGGTGAGCTGGAGGAGACAAAGTTCACTGATGCTGCCCTGCAGGAGAAGCAAGGAGAAGAAGGCAAATAGCCAACTCTTTTGCATGAGGTACTGTTAGTTAGCATGGCCTGCCAGCTCCAGATGCTGCTTGATCCGTGGAATGGTCTCCTTATCTTTGACTTTTTAAAATGTATTTTAGCACAAGGTCCAGAGGGTCTCACTATTTACATCAGATGCATAGTGATCCATCTGTGTTCAGCCTCCTAAGAGCTGGGACTATAGGCACGCCCCAGCACACCCAACCTCAAGGGCCTTCTCCGCATGCCCTGGGGGCGGTACTGACATGGCACGCAGGGGATTGAACCCTGGCCACCGCATCTGCCTAAGCAGGCACTTTAATCAGCTGAGCTACTTGCTGGGCCTCTATTTTTGGATTTTGAGTTGATATTTTCAGCAGTATAATCAGGTTCATATTTGATGTTGATGGCCTTGTTGCTCGGGTTCTCTTATAGAAATCTAATACTTTCTATTGGTTGTTCAGCCACACTGAAGAGAAAGAGCTAGATCCAGTTTCTTTTTGAAGGATGATACATTAAGGGACACAGCAATTTTATTTGCAAGCACTTAGGCAGAATTTTTGAGCTAATCTTTCCAAATTTTTTTTATCTTCCATCACCTAGCCAGAGGAAATACCCTTTTTTCAAATAGTGCTACTAATGCAAATTGAGAAACCAGAGAGTTTGAGAACACTAGAGTGTGAGCCACAGGTCAATAGCATGTCTCTATATTTTATGTCAAAATATATTTATCACTTCCTATTTTATCATTTGTCAGCTTCTGAAAAATGTATTAAAACTTGCATTTATTGTGAGGACAGTATTGCTGGCCTCCTCCGTACAGGTAAGACATCAGGGCACAGGATTTAGAGGAACACTTTCACTATGTGAGTAGCTCTTTGCTCAGACACACATTGCAACTTTCAGGTGTGCCCGTACTCTGTCAAAAGCCACATTCCCTGTTTCCTTCTTTTATAATGCTACTAATGCAAATTGGGAAACCAGAGAGTTTGAGAACACTAGAGTGTGAGCCACAGGTCAATAGCATGTCTCTATATTTTATGTCAAAATATATTTATCACTTCCGTTATTTGCTGTTAGTTCTTTGTTACATTGTAAAAGAATTACTGATTAGAGGTATCATTTTGAAGCACTCTGTGAGTCCATATTAAATCTTTATTTACTGTAGTTTCCTTGTGCATAGTGAAATCTATAAGGTCAGTTAGTCTGAATGTTAAAGTGGTTTATCAGGAACTACAGTAGAGATTCTGCTTACCTTGAATTCTGCCAGGCTGTGAGGACTTGATCATGCAGTCAATAGCTCAGTTAACTGTCTCCATATTTTTTATATGTTTCTGGCAATCCTGGGAGCATTACCAAGCACTGAAACACTATCTATGGGAACTTTGGAATTTGGTATCTTAGCTCAGAGAGTATGACTACTCATTTTTGAAGAAATGAAAAACCTAATATGTTATCTCAGCTAGCATATTCCTGAAATTTTGTAAATTCTTATCTTTTGCTAAATAGAGAAGATTGATCTTACTAGGATATTAAAAATATGTACCACTTTCAGTTGAAGCAACCATATTTCCATCCTTAGAAGAGAAGTTTGTGGTATCTTATGGAATTAATAAAAAGCTGAGATCTTTTCATAGTACAATGATACTGATACTGGGAAATTTATCCCAGTTCTACAGCAAGATTATGAATGGATATACACATGTCTATCCAGTAAAATGCAAATTGTTCCTGGTACTCCTTAACAGATATGAGATAAATACACATGCTTTCTTGGTTAGTAGCCCATGACAGGTAATAGAGGCTGTGTATAGCTGTACTAATATGACACCATATTTGAGATAGCAACTATGGTGAGGACCATTTGGCTTAAGTTTGCACTAGGTTACTGCAATCCATTTTGTGTGCCTTACTTTTCTTAAAAGGTAACACTGGTCAATTGAAGAGGGATATAATAATATGTCACTATCCTTGAATCCTTTGGCATTGATACAAATATCTCCTGTTCCACTAAGGGTGACATTATTTTTTTATTGACACTTTTTATGAGAGGGATCAACTTTATGTATCTACATAATCTTTCATCTTTCTCAAATAATGATACTTACTTTGTAAGGGAAGATGTGGATAAGGTGTGTATATCTGCTACTTTGACTGTTCTGACTGTAAGGCCCCAAAAAAGGAAATTATTGTAGTGTCACTTTTGGAACTAATAAATACACTGTTAAGGCAACTTTCATCTGAAGTATATTTCTAAACCTCTCCAAAATACCCTTTTCTAAGAAGTAAGAAAGAGTTGACATTTGGAGATCACTTATTTGGGTTCGATATTATATTTCTACTTAACCCAAACAAAAGCAAGGGAGCAGGCTGAAGATAACAGCAAAATGAATACATGTACCTTAACAGGTGTGTGCCTGAGGCAAAGTGAGATGTTATCTATCTTGTTTCAAAAGCTTCTTCCATAACTTCCAAATCATAGTCAAGCAAAACTAGAGAAATCATACAATCAAATACAGAAAATAGAATCTACAGATTACAACCTCAACTTACCACAAAATTTCCTGTATTAGTGTGGACCTAGATTCTTAAATTAATCAAGAATAAAAAATAATTGTGGTCACATAGTAAGGTGCTAAATACTAAAAATTACAGCATAATGTGAAATACTTCTAAATGATGCAAATATCTGAAAAAGTATTCACAGCATGAAATTTATGAATAATTTTATTGTACCTTTTAATATAATAAAAGATATGGGTAAGGTAATATCCTCCTTTTTGCATGCTAATATGATATTTAATTTTTAAAGTGTATTTAGTACAGAGTCTACAGGATTTCACTACACAGATCATTGCAAGTTCGAGACCAACCTCAGCTACAAAAGTGAGCTCAAGGTCAGCCTGAACTACAGTGAAACCCTGTCTCAAAAAGACAAGAGAGAGAGAGAGAGAGAGAGAGAGAGAGAGAGAGAGAGAGAGAGAGAGAGAGAGAGAGAGAGAAGTCTTACCTGCTGAAATGATAGCAAAAATAATATTAACTCTACTCCCAAGGGCTGGGGATACAGTTCACTGGCACAAGTGCCTGCCTGGTAAGCATAATGTCCTGGTGCCAATTCCCTCCCTGAAAAAAAACAAAACAAAAAAAAAAAACAAAAAACAAAAAAAAAACCCAGCTACTCCTCAGTAGCAAAATGTTCTGGCCTCTCCTGGATAATGATGTGTTAAGGTCCTCCAGTGATGGTAAGAGTTCAGGATTCAAATTTATTTTTTGTCTCAACTAACTATAGGTGATGGGTTCAAGACTCTGGTGGTCTAGATTGAATAAACCAATGCTGAAGGAAGATCAAGGAAACAGGAAAAAATTGCTTTGGAATATAGAAATTGTGAGACATAATAGAAAATAATGGTTCAATTTTTATGATTAGTGTTCTTCAATATTTATGCCCTTTATTGTAGGACTATACTTTTCACTGAAAAAAATCAATAAGAATAAATATTTTATGAATTTGTGTTTGTTTGTGTCCAATTTGTGTCTAGAGTCATAAATTACAAACATTTATTTTTTATTCAGAGAACTTCCATGGAGAGACTGTCCTCCAAGTATCCTAAATAATGCTTAAAATTTCTACAATTTTTGTACAAGTCACAAGTACTACTGCAAATAATGTAAGTGAAAAATTATGACTACTCTATGGATACTCTCCTTATATTATTCAAAATAATGGAAATAAAAATGACATACCTTATTAATTTGTGTGCCACCATTTTTTTTATTATTTTTAAACTAATTTTTGCTTTGTTCTAGTTGCAGAATTAAATTAAAATGAATTAAGAAATCATATTTCACTTTGTCTTGCAGGAAATATTTAGATGAATTATAGATCAGTCATCTTTTAAAAATTGATTGTTGTGTAAAGGAACAGTGGCTTGCTTTCAGTTTCATTTTGGGCTTTCCGTTGAGAGCACGGAGTAAGCTGAGTACTCTGGTGCCTGTCCACAGCCCCAGGACTCTGGTGGGCTGAGGCAGGGGGCATCACTAGCTCAAGCACAGAAGAGACAACAGAGTGAAGCCTTGTCTCAAAATTTAAAAATTAATAAATATATCAATTTAATGAACTGAGTATGTACTTCACAGTAAAAGCTATTGATTGAATACACAGTATCACTGTAACAATAAAAAAAGAAATAAAAAAGCAGAGAATTTCGCTCAAGTCCTGTACATTTTTGTTTTATAAGTATTCTGTGTAAAAATTTACAACAGCCAAGAGAATAAGCCTGAAAACAGATAACTTTGCAGGGCTAGTGAGATATCTCAGAAGACTAAGTGCCTGCTTAGGCAAGTGCAGAGCCTGGGGTTCGATCCTAGGCAACACACGCCTCTTCAGCTTCACCCATGGGTGCATTGACAGGCCCCTGAGACTGGGTGGGGCGGCTCACAGCTGTAATCCCAGCACTGGGGAGGCTGAAAACAGGAGGACCACTATGAGTCCAAGCTGTATAGTGAGACCCTGTGCCAAATATTCAGATATGTAAGTTAAACAAACAAACAAAACAGATAAGATTGGTGTAATAGAAATATTCACTCAGGGCAAATAAAAATTTAGGGGAATGTTTCCTTTGGATGTTTATCAGTTTGACATCTTCCATTCATTGCATGAACTTTTAACAGTAGTTGTATTTTTAACAACTAATGCACTTTTTTCTTCTTTATTCGACTCAAATCGGAAATGGTTTTTGCTAATCTTTGCAATAAAATATCAGTGGTATCTGTTAGTGAAAGTTATGGATTTTTTGAAGCTTAAGTAACAGTGTACTATATCTTTGAATATAATTTTGAAAGCTGACACAAGAAATATGGTATTTGCTTATCTAATTTAGTTTATTTACCTTTTATCTATTAATCCACAAAATATTATGTGATACTGACAGTTATATTATGCACCTGAAAGTCTTATTTTATTTAGTTTTTTCAGGACATATTTAACTTAATATTCACTATTTATTTTAATATTCCGTTTGATTCAAGAAATTAATTTTAAAACTGGGATGTAGCTCAGTGCTTGAACATTACTACAGATAAAGACCTGGAGCCAAGGACCAGACAAAAAGGGGAGGAAATAAGTGATTTAATTTAAGTAATATAAATGTAATTATGCTGTGCATTAGTTTTACATTTTCCCTCAGTGCTCAGAGGTAATTAACCACATGAGACAGACCCTTTCAGTCTATTAACATAAGTGTGTTAGAGTTAACATTGATTTAATGAATGACAATTGCATTATATTTACTAGTTTGGGAACTGATATTTGTCTTCTAAGTCACAAACTACTTGTCAAGACATCATTTGTGATATATAATCAACAGAGCAAATGAGCAAACCTATCTAGTATAACATCATAATACCTTAAAAAGTATGTAAAATTTAAGATACACATTCAGATATTTTCATAGGAGTGCACAAGCTATATTTTTACTTCTGGCACTATTAGCTCTTTATGGAAAGACATAATATCTCATGCTTTATAATTTTCTACATAGTTTGAGCTATCTGCCTGCAACAATTATATATACTAAAAATTTACATATTTTGCCTATGAATATCTTCTGCCATGACACACACACACACCCACACACACACACACACACACACACACACACGCACACACACACAAAACATCGTAACTGCATTTACTGTAAGGTAATCTCAGAGGGGTGAAAATTCTGGGTACACATTTTAGAGTGACGATGTGAGTTTCCTAATATGTTCAAAACACTCAGAGATAATGATTAGATCATTTTGCTTTACAAAAAACATTCTCAACAGTAGCTTCAGGTGTGCTTTCTCCAAATGGATAGGGTTTCGGGTGGATTTGGAATAATATGCAATACACATATCCTGCAGATTAAGCTAAACTGACTGGGAAATGGATGACCAATGAACCACTTTATCTGTGCTCTGCAGGTACCTTGAGTAGTTTGCCACCTGCAATGTAATTATAGTTCTATTTTAATGTAGGCAGTGCTACAGAACCTAAAATCACTTTTATTTTGTCCTGGAATTTCCCCCAGAGAGATGAAACAAAGTGCAGTCTATCTTTAAAATAATATATGTACCCCTATATTTAGTAGTAAAATTTAATTATAATTTAGAAATAGCTAATACATCCTTCTCTAAAAAATGGAATAGTCATTGTCTTTGTTGAAGTACGGGAATAAAATTGAAAGTGGTCACCCCACAGAGTCCCCTTGATATTTTATTAATGAGGCTGTTTGGTGACTCTAAATCAAGAACACTAATTTCAGTTTCTCACATATGTTTTGATTCTTTTCCTAAAATCTGAAAAGAAATTTTGAGGTGAAACAATTAGAAATTAAATGGAAATGTATATCTTGGCTCAATGGTTTAAACATTTTGGGAAAACACATGTAAATTTGAAGTCCTATGAATAATGTATGTTGTCATATGCAAATATCTTGCACGTTTAAAAATTTGATTTCAGCAATCTGGATAATTCTGTTAGGCTTTTGATATATAATTAGAAACTCTAAAACAGGACTACAGAATGAATTCCCAAAGATATTTATATGAATATGACTAGAATTTGTGTATATGTTATAGTACAAGACAAAAAGGATTTTACAATTGTTTTTAAAGTTATAGATTTGGAAATAAAAAGGTAAAGCTAAATTATCTCACTGGCTCAAAACTAGTCACACAAACCCTTAAAAACAGAGCTTTCTATCTCTCTGTCCCTTTTTTTTTAGTTCTGTATTTAGTATAGCGTCTACAGGGTCTCACTACACAGATTGAACTTATAGTGATCCTCCAGTTCTCAAGCTTCCAAACACTGAGATTACAGGCAGGCACACCACCACACCCAATTTCAGTTGTTTTCTCAGTGCACCTTGGGGATAGACCCAGCATGGCACTCCAGGGATCAAACCCTGGTCGCTGTACCTAGCTAAACAGGAGCTTAAGTCTGCTGAGCTATCTGGCTGGCCCTTACACACGGCTTTCTAAGCCAAAGGTGAAGAACCCTAGCAGAAGTTAGACATACCCAAAACATGAGTGGCTGAGTATACTGTTGTTTAGAGGGAGCCAGGTGGAAATCTTGATGGACAACATGGACGCCATTTAGCCCTCTAGATGACACCTAGTGATACAACCAGGACCACAACACTGCAGTCACAAGGAAGGGGCTAAAGACAAAAGTGGGAATGATTTGGGAAATAGATTATTCCCCACTGGATCCTCCCATGGCAGAGTTGGCCTTGCCTGCACTTTGATTTAGGCCTTATGACATCTACGGAAACTTTAACTTTAGATCCACAAAATCTGTATCCTAATGCATTTGTGTTATTTTAAGGTCCTAGAATGATAACTTCTTGTTGGAGGTAAAGTAAACTAATCATATTTTGAATTGACAGTTGAGCTGAAATAAAAGGTGGTGAGTCTATTAAGGTGTAGACTCTTTATCTCTCACATTGGTAGTCGTGTAGTTCATTAACAAGACACACTGTGACAAAATGGCTCAAATGGAAGACAAGCTATCACTATTATTTCTCTGTCTTTGTGAATTCCACAATCATAACTCTTATATTAGGCCACTATAATTGGCTTTATCTCTGTCCCTGTCTCCCTAAAGTATCTTCATCAAGTAAAGTATCTTCATCAAGTTTTATAAAATCCATATAGGGCCTGGCAGGATGGCTCAGTGGTCTAAAGCGCCTGCTTGGGAAAGCTTGGGTGGCTTCAGGGACCACGGTTCAATCCCTGGCACCACATGCTGTGCCAGGCCTGCCCTTGGAGCAGGCTGAGCCAGCCATAAAAATGAGTGAATAAACAAATAAAGGTTCTGAAACAAGAAAAAAAAATACAGAAACAAATAAAATTTAAAAAAATAAAATCCATATATGCATGTTTTAAAATAAATGGAAGATTAGCCTTATTGTCTATTCCTTCTTCCTGAACAATACCAACAACAAAAGTGAGTAATATGTGTAGTTCCCCTTGAAAAAAGAGTGACTGTTTTCATTTTGACTGAGTCTGACCTTGTTTCTTCATATTAAATTGGACAGATCTGGCTAGGACTTCTCATTATCCTTTCAACTGGCCTTAGGCAGTGTGCATTGGTCTAGCCAAGGTGCTGGTGGTAATATTTGAAGATGGCACACATGTTTCCTTGATAACAGGACAAAGAGCCAATGCTCCACAGTGTCAGCTGGGATTGAGCCTCAAAATAGAGGCTATGACTTCCTGGGACTTCAAAGACTACACATCAGAGCTGAAGGACCAGACCCCCACAATATTAGGTACTATCTCAATAGCATAATATAAATTACTTCCTCTGTGTATCCTCTCTGAATATGGTGGAGGTAAATGCAGACCCCACCTAGCCTAGCTCACAGCACTCACCTTCTTCCCACAATTCCCCTTCTCAAGCCACTCTCCTTTCTCCACTGAATATAACCTGAATGCAGCCCTGGGTCACTCTCTTGTCCTGGCTTATGAGAAGCTAATTACTTGGATGTAGTCATAACTGTGCATTCCCTACCAACACTACAGCTGTGGGTCACAGGAAGGAAGACTACTCCAGGGGGGCCCCTTCACTTCTCAATAATTATAATTATATATATATATATATATAAATGTCTTCATTATCGCCATGGGTTATGCTGGGAGTGGTAGATTGGAATTAACTTGGTGGAATTCCAATAACGTGGTTTTAGCGTTGTACATTTAGACCTCTTGGGCCAAGATGAGAACCAGGAAGGGACACTGACAATATGAAATGAAGAAATAAATATTCCAATATAAAGAAATGTTTTGTTATGTGAAAAAAAAACCCTTCACTTCAATAGAAGTTTGACTACAGTTTGTCTTCTTCACTATGGAAGTCTCTTAATCTTTGAACACGGAAAATATGAATTTCAGATAAAATTTATGATGGTTACTTTTATATGTCTACATACCTGGGTTAAGAGATGCCCAGATAACTGATCAAACACTATTTTTTTTTTTTTTTGTCTTTTTGAGACAGGGTCTCGCTATTCAGTTGAGGCTGGCCTTGAGCTCACTTTTGTAGCTCAGGCTGGTTTCGAACTCGCACCAATCCTCCTGCCTCAGCCTCCCGAGTGCTGGGATTACAGGCGTGCGCCACCACGCCCGGCTACAAACACTATTTTTGTATGTGTCTGTAGGATGTATCTGAAAGCGGTTAATAGTTGAATCAGTAAACTGAGTAAAGAAGATTCACCTTCATCAATAAGTAACATCCACTGACAAATTGGATTGTACAGAAAGGAAGAAAGTGAATTTCTCTTTTTAATTTCAGTATGAGCATGTGTTTTCTCCAAATGGCAGCCACTGGAGAGTGTTGGTATTTGGACTCAACGGTGTATGATTGTACCAGTGCTCCCCTCCCTTAGCTCTTGGGGATTCTGCCTTGAACTGCAAGTTCACCAGTGGCTTCCCTATTCCATGGCCTCATATAAGGGCTGAATGCACTCCTGGCTTTCCACATTCTTTAGCTTGCCATTGTCATACGGAGACATCCCTTTTGCACGCCCAAAAGAATGTGAGCTTATTTTTATAACAAATATTATCTGTCGGTTCTCTCTTCCCTTCCCTTTTCTCCCCTCTTCTGCCTCTTTGTCTTCCCTTCTCTCTCTCTCTCTCTCTCTCTCTCTCTCTCTCTCTCTCTCTCTCTCTCTCTCTCTCT
>PVJA010039434.1:0-19158 GCA_004027025.1 Myocastor coypus | reverse complement strand
TTTTTTTTTTTTTTTTTTCTAAGCAACATCAATAGGGAGGTTGGTCATGCCCACACACTGTACTCTGTAGAACAATTGTGAGGACAATATGCAATATGTCAACTTTCAAAGAAAAGAAAAGAGAAAAGAAAAAAAAAAAAGTAATGTTGATTTAGAAGGGTTAATGTTTAATTATTTGATCAATCTTATATACCTATATGTATTAATCTAAACTGATCTGATGATGAAAATATGTAATATGAACATTGTTAAATTTAAACAATAAAAAATTGAAACTTGAAAAAAAATAAATAAAATCTCAAAGTAAAAAAAAATTTTTTTCTTTTTTTGTTTCAGAACTTTTGTTTGTTTGTTTATTTATTTATTCTTATGGCCGGCTCAGCGTGCCCTGAGGGCCGGGCAGGGCTGGCAGAGCATGCGGTGCCGGGGATCGAACCGAGGTCCCTGCAGCTGCCTAAGCTTTCCTAAGCAGGCGCTTTAAACCACTGAGCCATCCTGCCGGGCCCCTGGAATTTTCTTTTTAAAGAATTTTTTATTTTTTTTTTTCTTGTTTCAGAACTTTTGTTGTTTATTTATTTATTTTTATGGCCAGCTAAGCCTGCCCTGAGGGCAGGGCTGGCGCAGCTTGTGGTGCCGGGGATCGAACCACAGTCCCTGCAGTAGCCAGCTAAGCTTTCCTAAGAAGTTGCTTTAGACCACTGAGCCATCCTGCCGGGCCCAGCATTTTTTTTTTTTTTTTAATTTTATTTTTTTCTTGTTTCAGAACTTTATTTTATGGCCGGCACAGCATGCCCTGAGGTGTGTGGTGCCGGGGATTGAACCGCCGTCCCTGCAGATGCCTAAGCTTTCCTAAGCAGGCACTTTAGACCACTGAACCATCCTGCCGGCCTCTCGCATTTTTTTTTTTTTTTTAAGTGTATTTAGTACAGGGTCTACAGTGTCTCACTACACAGATGGAATTCATATTGTTCCTCCTGTTTTCAGCTTCCCAAGAGCTGTGATTACAGGCACATGCTACCATGCCCTGTCTCAATCAGCATCTCAGCGTGCCCCTTGGGACATGACCAGCATGGCATGCTAGGGATCAAGCTAAGGTTCCTGTGTCTGCCTCAGCAGGAGCTTTAATCTGCTGAGCTATCTAGCCAGCCCAATAGAGCTGTTGTACAATAGTATGTCTCTTAAGTCCTTGCTTACATTTTCTGTTTTAAAATTAGCAGAGTATAATTATGAAGAAATAGTACTAAAATATTTTCTTCAATTTCTTACTATTACATTGGCAGAAATTTTTTTTTATCTCCTAATATTTGGTTGAAATGATTTAAGAATATGTATTAATACTTATTGCCCACAAAATGTGTAGTACTAATTAACCAACATCATCAGGTTTACAGAATTCTCTTTATCAGTAGCTCAACAAAGAAATAGAGAAATTTAATGCTGGTTTTTGAGCCAGTAAGCTATTTTGCCCTATTATATCTTAACCAGAAGTAACAAGTTAGAAGAAGATCTGAAAGTGATTACAGAAAGTTGTCTTATGTTCGAAATTTTAACACCTGACTGTTAGCATTATAAATGACTGTTTTCCCTTTACAAACTGAGTTGCTTTAAAATGATATATGAAATAATATGTGTTTTGGATGTCCTGTTACAATGATAAAAGTCATATAGTATCATTTACATAATCTGTAGCAAGAAATGAACTCAGTAATATCCTTGCTATAACATATACATTATTGAGGTTTAAAACCCTCATTATTCATGAAAGTTAATTTTACAGTGGGTGTGAGTGATTTATCTTATGGCTAGATTTTTGATCATTTTATAAAATAATGTGGAGTAAAGCCTACTCAAATAACAGAAAAACCAGTGGAGACTGATGCATTTGCCTGACTCTCTGTATACCCAATTGGATCTAGATTGATGGCAAGCATTTGTCTTTGTCAAAAAAAATGGAGAAAAATTCAGGCATTGAAATAAGAGTATTATCAAACTTTCTACAATGGCAGAAAGATTCTATTAATGTGGCCTTAAAGTATTAACGGTCTCTATTGGGAAATGATAGAGAATGTTAATTTTTTCCTTGAGCATATTTAAGTATAAAATGCATTATTTTGTCTGCTGGTGGCATTAAAAGAATACTTTTGATTTGTGGCAGACTAGAATTGATTAAATCAGAAAAAAAAAAAAAAGAAAAGCTTAAAATGGTGAAAAGGGAAATAGATGTTAATTTTTTTATTACTGTTTTTCTCAGTGAAATAATAAAAATTTAGTATAGTGTCGTAAAATCTCTATTGTTGATATTGTACCTTGAAAGGTTGACTTGAAAGAGGATCAAAGTAGAAGGGGAAACATTTTTAACTGAATGTCTTAGTTTTGGGATTCTCTTTCTTACCAAATACTAAGGAAAAAGAGAAATCCCAGACAACTTTTACTTTGAATCTGTCAAATAATCTTGATTTTGAACTGTAAAAAGGAATGTTAGCATCATTATATATAGAAGGAAAAAAATTGGTAAATGAGATTTTTGCATCAAGAAAAATTGTAACCGTTCATAATTTCTTGTAGTAAAAAGTAGCTATCTTATATATTATTATATAAATATATGAGGGCTAGATATACTTTATACTTAACCTTAGTTATAACATTTCAGATATTTGGCTTTAAGAGAAATTTGAAAATAAGTCAAATTGCAAATAATATTCTATAAAAATATTTGAAAGATTCATTACCTTTTTGTTAATATTAATGACTTAGATTGATATTACAAAAAGTATAAAGATTTATAGTATATTATTGTGGAATTTCTAAAAGATATGCATTTTGGACACATTTTACCTGAGTCTGTTCAGAAAGTGAAAATCAATAGTGTAATCTATCCATATATTTTTTTCTACCTTTTAGGTTCATGGGCATCATGGTAGTTCAGAGGGTTAATACAGTACTCTGAAGATTGTTTCTAAGCTTTGGTATTGTCTTAATTTTATAAAATTTTCTCATTTATGTAGTAGAGAAAATTGAAATTGGAGCTGTGGGTACTGGTACACACCTATATCCCTGCACTCAGGAGGTGGAAATGGAGAATCATTGCAACTTGGAGGCCAGCCTGGGATACATAGTTCAACACAAAAGTAAAAGGCATAGCAAAATCCTTTCTGAACAAAACAAAATGAGGCAAACAAACAAAACAAAACAAAAAAACTAAAAAATGCACACACATACATGAGCGTGCGCATGCACAAGCGAATAAGAGCAAAGCAAAAAAGAAGATTCGAATTACAAAGCTAGAGTATAGTTCAGTTGTGGCACAACCAAGGGTTTGATCCTGCATTTACTATTTATTAGTGCCCAGAAAGTCTCCCAGTGGTAAGACAGTTTAATATGCAATCTTTGGGGTTTCTCTTTTGCATTTATGAGCGCACTTCAAAAATATAAAGGAAGAGGGTTAGGAATATAGCTCAGTGTCTAAGTACCTGCTTGGTAAGTGCAAGGACCCAGGTTTGAACCCTGGTACCATGCGCCAGGCTGGCCCCACTTGCTGCCACTGAAACCCGGCGTGGTAGTGCATATCTGTAATACCAGTGCTGGGGAGGCTGAGACAGGAGGATTACCTTGAGTCTGAGCTGCATGGTGAGACCTTGCAATAAATAAATAAGTAAATAAATAGTAAGACATGATGTAGGTTATTTGCTTTGTAGTCAATGCTGTGTTCACATGTCTATCTCTTTTTTCAGATAGGTAGTAATTTGTAATGTGACAATATTATAGTTCATTAATGAGCCTTCTATTATTTGTATTATTTTCATTGTATGTGTGATGCATAATGTGATGGTTTAATATATGTATTCAGTGTGTAATAGTGCTTAATTTTGTGACATGGATTTTAAAAACAAAGCAGAAAATCTGCTGTTAAAATTCCCTCGTGGATTATGGTATTCTACCAGGCAAGATTTGACAGTAATGTTCTACCTGCAAAAGTTCCTTATGCCTATTAATCTTTAGCTAGAGCAGTGGTTCTCAACCTTTCTAATGCTGTGACCCTGCAATACAGTTCCTCATGTTGTGGTGAGCCCAAACCAAAAAATAATTTTGGTGGCTACTTCAAAACTGTAATTTTGCTATAGTTATGATTTCCGATGGCTTTAGGCGACCCCTCTGTTTTGGTTGTTTGAGCCCTGCCGGGGTTATGACCCACAGGTTGAGAACCGCTGAGCTAGAGATTTACCCTCAGTATAGCCCAGGAGCCCAGCTGTCTTTAACTGTCTGTGGACAGTGTTGCCTGCTGCTAAGTAGAAGTAAGGGGAGTGCTAAGGTGAAAGCAGTCCAACAGTTGTCCTAGAAGACCATGATATGAACCCAGTGGTAGAGCATTACGATGTCCATTATGAGAGTGCTTCTCATTAGAAAACATAAGTTTAATCCCATTCAATTTCTTTAAAGTAATTTTGGTTATTAGATATATGTATATGCTAAATACATACAGGGTACAGGGTCTTACTCTGCAGCTCAGACTCAAGTGATCCTTCTCTTTTAGCTTTCCCAGTGTTGGGATTATAGGTGGGGCCAGCAGAGCATATGGTATGGTATGGTATGGTACAGGACTGAACCCTGATACTTGTGATTGCCAGGAGGGCACTTAGATTGTTGAGCTGTCTTTCCAGCCCCAAGAGACTTTGATTATATAAATTGCATTCTCTCTCTCTCTCTCTCTCTCTCTCTCTCTCTCTCTCTCTCTCTCTCTCTCTCTCTCTCTCTCTCTCTCTCTCTCTCATCTTTTTAAGACAGGATCTCCTATGTTGTTCAGGCTAGCTTTGAGCTCACTTTGTAGCCTAGGCTTGTCTTGAGCTCACAACAATTCTTTTGTCTCAGCCTCCCGAATGCTGGGATTACAGGCATCTGCCTTCATGTCTAGCTATATAATTACTTTCTTTCCTTTTTTTTTTTTTTTAAAAAAAGGGAAGGGTGTGCAGAGTATTCAGGAGTATTCAGGGTCTCACTACTAGATTGGACTCTGTAGTGATCCGCCTGTTTACAGCCTCCCAAGAGTTGAGATTACAGGTGTGCACCACCACACCCAATGTCAGTTGCTGTCTCAGCACACTTCCTGCGTGGGGCTAGCAGGGCAGGATTGGAGATTGAACCCCTACCCCTTGTGCCTGCTTGAATGTGCTGTAATCTGCCGAGCTATATGGCTGGCTTTCTATACTTACTCTTGTGTACTTGCTATTGTCTTAAGCTCCTATCTCCTATCTTTAGTTTAATTATATAAAACAGTGACTATCACATTGTAAAACTATGTATTGAATTTCTTAGACTTGGTTTTTTTTTTTACATGTATGTGTATGTATATATATGTATGTATGTATGTATGTATGTATGTATCGATGGATGGATTGATGGATGGATGGATGGCTCAGCATGGGTGCCGGGGAGTGAACCATGGTCCTTGGGGTTACCTGAGCAGGTGCTGAGCTATCTTGCTGACCCAGATTTCTTAAACTTTTTAACACCTTACTGAACTTGTCTTTCTAGACTATGGCTTTCAACAGGATATAGAAATTAAGCATGTCATTATTTTATTCCTTGTATGCTTATGAAAGTGTAGCTTGCCCTTACTCCTTCATCTGTAGTATGTCTTCAGTCCTGGGATGGCAAGGAGAAAGAATCAACATCAATGTTCTTGGTTTCCATCTAGAGGACTCTGTGTGTGTTAGAGTTTACCTATATCTGCCCTTTACATTCATCAAAAGAGTGTGCACTAATGGTATACTTTATTGCTTTCTGTCCCCTCACTTCCAGAAGAAACAAAGGGAGCAAAAGAATTAATTCCATACTTTTCCTTCAGCAGTACTCTGTGAGGTACTGTAATAGATGTTTTAACATACATATAGATGGTTATATTGAATATAATGAGTAAAATTTTTCAAATAGTAGCAATTTCAAGGTGCTAGGGGCTTACAGATTATTTACTTTAGCACATTTATCTTGTAGATAAAACTGAGGCCAAAATAGTTAAGTTTTCTCAGGATCCAATAGTTCGTGTATTATGAAGCCTGAACTAGAATCTATGTATTTCTCTGCATCTGATACTGTATGTACACATACTACCTTGCCTTTACTTTACTATTACAGAGTGCCATCATTAAACTTTGTTTTTTAAAAAGTGTATATGGATATATGCATAGAATATGGAAAAGTTAAAGAATAAAGAAAACGTGACAAAGCACATATTTTAAAAAAAATAATAGAACTTGGAGGGCTTAAGAATAAATTTAAGTGGTAGAGGAGATCAGGTATAAACAGACCCTTTGAATTATTGTAAAATAGCATGTTTCAAAGCAGATATTTGAGGACCACTGATGCATTAATTTTCTTTTTTAGAGGGGTGTGCTCAGTTTGTCTTAAGGGTGGGTTTGGGGATTGAACCGCAACCCCTTGTGCCTGACTGGGATTGCTGGTGCAATCACTTAAACCACTGAGCTAACCTGAAAGACCCCCCGCCCATTTTCATTTTGCCATTATAATTACTATTATTAATTTTTTTTTTTTTTTATTATGGCCAGCTCAGCCTGTCCTGGGGGTGAGGCTGGTGCAGTATGTGGTGCCAGGGGTCTTGCCTAAGCAGGCACTTTAGAACACTCAACCATCTTGCCAGCCCCCAATTTTGATTTTTATGCTATGGTTTTTTAATTATTTCAAAAAAAGTCTTTGCCTTCTTTACATTTTATTGCATTGTATTTTTCCCCATAGTAAAGATGGTATTAGAGGGAAAATAGCCAAACAAAAGAAGTTTCTATTGAACATTTTTTATCTAACAGAATAACATTAAATTCCTTTGAAGAAAAAGAAGGCTAACTTTTTTATCTTTTTAAGACAGGGTCTCATTATGCAGTTGAAGCTGGCCTTGTGCTCACTTTTGTAGCCCAGGCTGGTCTCAAACTCACACTGATCCTCCTGCCTTAGCCTCCCAAGTGCTGGGATTACAGGTATGAGCCACCACGCCCAGCTAAGAAGACAAACTTTTGATATTAAAAATATATATTCTATTATTTACTGTCTTTAATCAGACAGATTTTTAAAGCCTATATACCTCTTTTTAGATTAGGAATTTAAATAATATGTTATTATATCTTAATAAGTTGACTTTCACATATTATATATAGAACTCGTTTTGCAAAGTTAATTTACATTCAGTAGAGATTGTGTGCATTGAAGAGCACAAGTTATCCAGTGCATGCTGTATTATGTAAAATTAACACTCCTTTAAAAATTTCATTTTATTCCTTGATTGTAGGAGCAAAATCATTTTAACCTTGAGTTTATAAGCTTGATTTTAGATGTAAGAAAGAATGAACAAAATACTAAGGACATAATACATCTTAGGCATTCAGCTAGTAGATTGGAATTCATACATAGTTAAAAGAATAATGGGCTCTTCCCTTTAGTTTAGATGTATGGTATAGTTTGTTACAGTCCATTGTTATAAACTTACCCATAGAAATAATAGAATTAATTTTAAGTGTGTATAGTAATAGAAAATAGTGTGAGAATGAACAGAACCAACTGTATAGATATGATTTCTTTTACTAAACTTATAAAAATATCTTACATTTAAGAATATGTGATTATTAACAAACCCTTATTATAAGATTATAAATACTTGCTAAATGTTTTCTAAGTAATTTGGAGTTAAGCATGTGTTAAGTTTTGCAATATTTGATTAAGGGCAGTTTATTCCCCCTGAGAATGATTAAAATCCTCATGGAAAGAAAAAGAGCCACATCAGCTTCCAATTGTCAAAATTCAGTTTTTAAAGAATCAAGCTTTTTTCCCCCAGTAGGTTTCCAGATTGAAGAACATATGGACTCTATCTTCTGCGTAAAATACTTTCATTTTCCTTTTGAATTACTTTTAAGACTATCCTGATATGAAAAGTGTAAAATGAAACCATAAGGCATTTAAACATCTTGTACCTCTCTTTGATTTCTTTTTTCAACCCAAGTTAGTAATGACATTATAAAACTTAGAAATAATGCCTTCTTTTCAAATGTAGCACTTTGTTTCATGAATGGGATTGTTTATTTTTCTACGTTTTGTTAATTTGATGTGATTATTGATTTTAAGTAGATATTCATTTATCTTTCTATGTAAACTGATGCCTTGTGATATGTATTTGATATGAATTTGCTAAGAATTTGAAATAAGCACTATTTTTAGCACTTAAAAGTGAACAGAGAAAATGGCCTGACCAGTAAAACTACTAAGCCAAGCAGGGGACCTTAACCAGGATAGCTTTTTCTGCTTTAATAGGTTGGTTTGCAATTGAAAAAATGAGACGACTTTCTTTTACATAAATTATTTTTAAACATGGAGCTTTATGATTTCAATTAATTTTCTTTAGAAAACAGGCACATTTTTATAGGATTGGAAAGGAAAGAGCCACAAATCTAATATAATTTAATTCTCCTTTTTCCTAGTTGAAATGGGTCAGGAAATCTCCAAACTGTTTGGAATGTTTCTATATTTTGTTTATATGTCTGCATGACCCTTATCTGCTAACCATAGCTTTGATTTGTGGAATTGGTTGGCAGTTGTTCTGATAGAAATGTGTGTGATACGAGAACAGGTTCTTGATTTTTTTTTTTTTTTTAACCTCATGCTGTGGACTTAGTGTAACACATGTAACTAAATGAATGCTACAAATAATGTAAAATTATCTTGTAAGTGAAATCATAAATACTGTATATGGTTATAAAGGCAAGAATAGGAACTATGAGAGACTTGTACTGGCATGTTTTTTTGGCTAAAGAGAACATATGTTTACTATAACAAAATTTTGTAACAAAATGTGTATTGTTATGGGTTGTGTCTAGATGTTCCACCAAGCCTTTTGCAGTCAAGGTGTTTTTTCTTTTTTTAAGAAGCAGCTAGATCTAGTGTGTCTGATACTAGAATTGATTTAAGGTGATTGAAGTACTTGGTTCACAGGAAGTAGGATCAAGAATGTTGATCTTATCTGCTCTAAGTAGTCTGGGTAAGAAAAAGGGGACAGAAAGATGTTGTTAAGATTACTCATTTTGGGGCCCAGCAGGATGGCTCAGTGGTCTGAAGCACCTGCTTGGAAAAGCTTGGGCGGCTTCAGGGACCACGGCACCACATGCTGCGCCAGCCCTGCCCTCAGGGCAGGTTAAGCCGGCCATAAAAATGAGTGAATAAACAAACAAAGGTTCTGAAACAAGAAAAATAAATAAATAAAATTTTAAAATTCTAAAAAAAAAAAAAAAAAAAAAAAAAAAGATTGCTTATTTCTTTGCTATCCTCTGTTTGCCATGAATTATTTTCCTTCTTAAAGCCACCCTGCCTTGGAGCCAGCCAGTTGTGGACTGATACCTCTACAAACTGTGAAGTAAATATACTTTTCCCCCTTCAGGTTTGAGTGTTGAATATTGTTGTCTAGCAATGAGAAAAGGAACTAAGCAGGCATATAACCTATATGACTTCTCTGTCCCCCAGTGATGTGCATGAAAGCTCTGGCACAGTCTTTTTGTTCTGTGAATTAGTAATGCTGTTTGTTTTTATCTTAAAATGTCCAAAACTCCATTTCCTTTCACTTATAGCCTTTATTTCAAATAAAAATTAATACTGTAATTATAGGATTATTTTTTAAATATACATTTGATTTGTGATAGCTTTAAGAATTTATATTTTAATTATTGAACTTAATATATTAAAGATATTTGTTAGAACCATTTTAGTGTCACTGAATTTTGTAGAAATAATTTTTTCATTTCTTTCTCTCCCATTCAAAATTGAATATTTGTATGTTAAGGTCAGTATCTGAAATATGAAGTTTTATTGATAAGCTTATTGAAAAAAATGCACAGAACTCCTTGCCTCTACAAACTAATGAACTGAATATGAACGAATGCTTACAAGTGAGCTTTTTTTTTTTAAATTTTTTTTTGAATTTTTTTTTCTTGTTTCAGAGCTTTTTGTTTGTTTATTTATTTATTTCCATGGCTGGCTCAGCCTGCCCTGAGGGCAGGGCTGGCACAGCATGTGGTGTCGGGGATCGAACTGTGGTCCCTGCAGCCACCGAAGCTTTCCTAAACATGCTCTTTAGACCACTGAGCCATCCTGCTGGGCCCCTACAAGTGAGCTTTTTGTGATTTTTACCTTCTTGTGTACTGAGTTTCTCCTCTTTCACTCTCTTGAACTCACTTTGCTCAGCTTCTTGTCCCACTAATCTACTGAAACTTTCCCTACTATCACCAATGTTGTCAATATTGTAACTTTACTATCATTACTTCATGGCTTCTAAGTTTGCCATTTAATTTTTGATTGTTTCCTTTTTTTTTTTTATTTTAGGGAAGGGTCTACAGGAAGATCAGGGTCTTACTACTAGATCGTAATCTGTAGTGATCCACCTGTTTACAAGCTCCCAAGAGCTGGGATTACAGGCACGTACCACCGTGCCAAATCTCAATTGCTGGCTCAGTGGGCTCCAGGGGTGGTGCTGGCATAGCAGTCCTGGGAACCAAAACCCTGGCCCCTGTGCCTGTTTGCAGGTGCTTTAATACCCTGCCCTATTTGGCGGGCCTTGGTTTTTGTCTTGATTTACTGGTTTGATTGATGTAGCTGATTCCTGCCTTCTTAAAAGATTTGTATTCGGTTGTTGGGATGGCATACTCTTCTGGTTTTCCTCCTACCTTTGACCTTCCTTCAAAATTTCATGCTGGTTTCTCTTTGTCTTTTCAGTTTCTTTGTTGCTAGGGTGACCCATGTCTCAGTTTTCCTTTTTTCTGATCTGGCTGTGCTCACTTCCTAGTACCTCTCAGCCAGTCAGCACCTGTATTATATAAACACTCAACACCCATGACTTCTAAATTATGTATGCTGTCAGATTCTTTCCTGTGAACTCCACACACATATTCAGCATCTATTCCATATTTCTACTTCGATGTCTACATTAGTTTGGGCAGGACAGGCTGCTTCAGTGAAAATAATTCTAAAACCTCAGTAAGTGACTGGCATAATGGAACTCCATTTCTTTTTAACATAAATTATAAAGCATGTTTCCACTTAGTGATTTTTTTTTTCTATCTCCTATCTTTACTGTCATTACTTCATGGCTTCTAAGTTTGCCATAGTGGTCTGCCTCAAAACCATGGAAGGGGAAACATCAAGGACAGCTATATAATATGGGTCAAACTTAGAAGGCAGTGACTAGTCACTTCTGCTCACATGTCAAAGGAAGAGCCCAATCATAGAGCTACAGTTGCAAAGGAGACTGGGAAATGTGGTTAGCTATGTGATAAGGATAAAGGAGAAAAGCAATTTGGTGAATAGTTAGGTCTCTGCTACAGAGGATCTCTTTGGATACTCTTGTTCCTTTTTTCATCGTCTTTTGGTGCCATAGATTAAACCCAGTACTTTGCACATGTTAGACATGTGTTCTACTAGTGAGCTCCACATATAGCTATAAAACTGAATTTTAAAACTTAAAAAAAATTAAAATGTAGTCTTATATTTTCTTCCATCTCATATAATATTAATTCTCTTCATCCAATTTCTCAGAGAAAATCCTTATAATATTATTACTTTCTTTTCATCTCCTATATATAAACTTCTAGAATGTCCTTTTGACTCATGCTTCAAAATGTGTCAATAATTCATTGACTTTTTGACTGCCTGTATTTCTCTTAGACATGGTTACTTTTACTGTTATTGCAGAAGTGTCCAAACTGGACTTAGCCATTTCTAACATTGCCCACTACACCTAAAAGCCATGGCTTCCCAGCAACCAGAGTGATTATCTTAAATCATAGATCATGTCACTTCTCTGCTTCAAATCTCGTGTCTCACCTCACAGAGAATAAAAATGAATTTGTCATCATAACATATGGAATCTTAACATGACTTGGCCTTCTTAGTTTGTGTTTTATTTCTTCTGTAACTCTTTATCAAGACTGACCTTTTTTTTTTTTTTTGGTTCTATGGTCTCTCCATGCATGTTTATCTGAGAGTCTTTACATTACTTTTAGCTCTGCCTGAAAATCTGTGCTATTTCCATAGTCAAGACCTTCTTCATGTCCTTAAAAGATTGTTTTCTGATATAATCTTCTTAATATACCAACATTACCCCCACTCCCTCCCTTTTATCTGCTCTCTCTCTCTGTCTCTCTCTCTCTCTCTGTCTCTCTCTCATAGCTAGTTGAGCACTATAGTTCTATGTGGCTTTTCAAAGTGTAGAGTTGTTGCTGGGAAATGACTACCCAATAGGATACTATCATGTGACTTGATCAGACCACAGAATGCAAATAAAAGACATGGATATCATGTCTAGACTGAGGTAATGTAGCCTCTGCTGGACATTTCCTGTGTTCTTTTCATATGTTTACTTTCTGCTTGAGAATTTTGACCACCGTGCTTTTGTTTTTGGCCTATTTTGCTCAGTGCAACATTTAATTAATTGTTACTGATGTGCTTTGGAACCCATTTCATCGTGAGCAAATTGTCTTATATCCTTTATTTCCTATCTTTATTTCTATTTATTGACCGCCTGCTATCATGGAGAATTTTGGGCAAAGTTCCATTACATATGAACATGACAAAATATAGGAAAATTTAAAAATTAAACCTTTTTACTTATATCCTCATTTGTTGTTCCTTTCATTTAGTTTTTATACTTTTTCTTTGGAGTTACTGTTTTGTAAGCTTAATACCTGTTTAAAACTTCCCCATTTTCCCACTGTTATAGAACAAAACCTAAGCTCCTTAGCTTGATGTCAGGAGCCAAAGTGAATTGGGAAAGAATTTAGCTGTCTTGGAGAGGAGTAGCTTATTGAAAAAGAAAACCAGGATTGAGAGTAAGCCTTTAAAGATTTATTGTGTTGGAATTTTTTTTTTCTTTTTTTCTTTTTTTTTTTGTGGGACCGGGGTTCAAATTCACGAACTTGCACTTGCCCAGCAGGCACTTGTGCCTCGGAGCTATCTCCCCAGCTCCAATTGTGTTGGAATTAGTAACCGGCTCCAGGTAACATTTCTTCCCACAGAATCGCTTGCCTGCCCTATAGGTGCATCAGTACAGACATGAAGGGTTTCTCATTGTCAGGGAAGGGACCCTGAAAGGAAAGGCTCAGGCATGCTGTGGGCCTTGTGAGAATGTTGGAACCATTTGGGGATAGCCTGCATCAGAGTCCGTGATCAAGAGAAACATGTCTTCAAGTATTTTTCTGTCCTTCTCCAGTAAAGGGACTTGGCAGAGATGCCTGAAAGGTGCCTTAGCCCCAAATAAAGAGAACTTGAATGTATTATGTATTAATGAAGTTATCATGGCTGCGAAGGCAAATGTGCAAAGAGCACCGGTGGCCACTTTCCCCTGAGAGCTCTGCCAGGTAGACCATTTCGTGAGGCCTGAAGTATCACACATATGTTTTTGACAGGAACTGGAATCGTCAAGTGATTACTCACGATCTGATACCTTCCTGTTCTGTAGACTCTTCTCTGGTCACTTGTTGTATACTCTCCAAAAGTTCTGGAACCACTTAAATTTAGCGCATACCCAGTCTTTCTTATTTGGCTTTGTTAAAGCCATTCCCTGAGGAAGAATCTTTTTCCTTTTTCTTCTTGTCCTAGTTAACATCTATCAGTACTTTCAGTCAACTTGTAGTTGATAATCCCTTCTTTTACTTTATATAATGCCTGGTTTCTATATTTCTAAAAATCTTTTTGCATATATTATAATTGTCTCTTCACATAGCTGTTTCTGCCTGGAGAATATGAGGTTTTTGAGAATGGCTTAATATCGAATGATGGTGAATCTCCAGCTTTTGGCAAGGGTCCTTTTGCTGCACTGGTACTCAAATAGTGTTGGCTGATTAACTGACTAAGTCAAGAAGTAAAACATAAGCTTATTCATTTGCAATTCTTGGTCTGTTGCAGTGTGTCCTGAACCTATCTTCCATATCATATTTTCTACTAGACTAAGTGAGACTATTCCGATATTCTGGCTTCCACATATTTACTTATGCTGTCTGAAAAGCCTATTATGCCACCATCTTTGTGTATCAATTTAGATCTGATCCTTTTGTAAGGATCATTCTCTAAAGTCTCTTCACCCTAAAGCCTTTCTTAATCCCTTTTAAACAGAGGTAAGCATTCCTTTCTCTGAATTCCCATAAGTTCAGATTTTTAAAGTTTTCTTTATGCTATATAAATGTTTATTCTATCCAGTTTATTAGGTTGTAAAGGCTTTAAGATTAGAGGCCCTAGTGCCCTTGTATGGGTATGTTGTAGCACCTTAATCAGGTGTCCAAATAGCAGTAGATACCTAGAAAATATTTTAAATATATAGAAAACCAGGATGGGTAATTGTGAACCAGAAAACATAAAATGTAGCAAAGAGAGAGGGGGAAATAAATCACTTTAGAAAGTGGATAATTGCCTGAAAATTGAAGTAGTAGAAAGTTTCGAAGAGATGACAGCAACTGTTCAGAGAACTAGCTTCCAACTGTCTTAAAAACCTGGAAGTGAAACATTATAAGTCTGTTTTCCCTTGTGGATAAGGAGCACATATTTTTTACTAATGCTTTAATTTATCTGGAGTGCAGTCACAGTATATATATATATATATATATATATATATATATATATATATATATATATATATAAACTTTTTTTAGACTCATTAAAATCCGTTATTTGTTCTCAGTATTTCCTGATAGTTTTGGATTAAAGAATGCATTGTGTTATGCTAGTTGTTACTGTATGTTAGCCCTTAAATTATTTATTAAAATACTAAAATAACATATTAGGTGATATTTCTTTTGCTTCTTCTTTTTAAATTTTTTTTTATTATTATTATTTTTGGGGGGGTCTTTTTGAGACAGGGTCTCGCTATGCAGTTCAGGCTGGCCTTGAGCTCACTTTTGTAGCCCAGGCCGGTCTCGAACTCACACCGATCCTCCTGCCTCAGCCTCCCAAGTGCTGGGATTACAGGCATGCGCCACCACGCCCGGCTGTTTCTTTTCATATTACTTATAAACTGTTTTATGAATAACAACAAATGTAGGACAGAGCCTAATTTTGAGAGAAATACAGGGATTGCTTTATGTTTAAGGGATAAGTGATATTGTTATCAGAAATATTCAATGAATGTTATGGAGTCCAGTTATGTAGGTAAATATTCTATCCTGCATCATGTAGTACTTTCATATAATTTATAATGATTTTTTGCTCCCATTAAAATGTTTCATTTTACGAAAGACTTTAGACTCATGCCAGTATAGTAAACTGTCATGAGTATATTAATTGGCCTAATATAAACAATTCTAGGATCAGTATCCTAGAACCATTTTGGTAATAGAAGGTTTTAGATGGGAGCTGTGTTTTTTAGTAGAATTAGGCACTAGGGCCTTTGGAACCTCAATTCTTGAACTATAAAATAGGATTTATAGAACTAATCATAGGATTGGTTTGAGACTTAAATGAGATCCCCTGGTCTTAAAACTTCAGTGTATCATGGACCATCAATGCTGTCTGTCTGTCTGTCTGTCTGTCTGTCTGTCTGTCTGTCTGTCTATCTATCTATCTATCTATCTATCTATCTATCTATCTATCTATCATCTATCTATTCAGTATGTTTGCTTCAGGGTCTCACTATGCAGCTTGGAGTCATAGTGATCTTTCTGTTTTCATTCTTTCCAGTGCCGGGATTATAGGCATGTGCCATCATGCTCGGTCTTGGTGGCTGGTTCAGCATGCCCCAGGGCAGGACAGCGTGGCTGTGGGGACAGGGTGGCACAGCTGCGGTGCTGGGGATGGAACCCAAGTCCCTGAGCTTACCTAAGTAGGCACTTAGTCTGCTGAGCTATCTTGTGGCCCCATTGATGCATTTTAATTCCCACTCTTTTTTGAGAATTACCATGCATATTTCTCTAAAGAGTGAGGCCCTTTGTTCCTGACTTCTGATCATTCTCTGTATGCATGATATCCACCTGGTTGATCATTTACATGCTCTCCTCCCTACCTCCATCTGGCCAGTAATCCCATTGACTGAAGAAAGTCCAATAGGACAGTATGAGGCATCATTATTTGATGTTAAGCCTGTTTTAGTACAGTTGAACACTCATAACTATGGAAACTAGATATATTGATTAAACTGATATAGCAGTCTATTGGAAAACTAAATTTACCCTACTTTGTGTGCTAGTTGTTTTAGTTATTAAAATGAACAAGTTGCAAAGAAGAATCGTTTTGATTTTTTAATCAATATCTAATAAAACCTACAGTGGAAATTATAACATATTGATGATAGAAATTGAAGACATAACAGCAAAATGGAAGTATATCTTGTATTCATGAGTTGGTTATTAAAATATCCATAGTGCTGCAATGACATATAAACTCACTGGACTTTCTGTCAGAATACTACAACATTCTTCATAGAACTAGAAAAAAGACCATAGAATGAGTATGGAACACACACACACACACACACACACACACACACACACACACACACCCAGCTAAAGAAATGGTTAGTGGGCCAGTGAGATAACTCAGCAGACTAAAGTGCCTGTTTAGGCAAAGGCAGTTAAATCCGTGCCACCACATGCAGTGCCCGCCCCACCCATGGGTTCACTGAGCTGACCATGGACTCTGGATGTGGTTGTGCATGCCAGTATTCCCAGCATTGAGGAGGCTGAAAGTGAGAGGATCACCATGAGTCAAAACTGTGTAGTAAGACCCTGTAACAACCAAATACATTTAAAAAAAAAAGGAAGTGAACCTAAAAAAAAAAAAAAAACAAAAAAACTGGGCAGCAGACCTAAACAGACAGTCTTCAAAAGATGACCTGTAAGTGAAACTGACATTTTACTATACACCTCTGATCGCAGCATTTGGGAGGCCAGAAGCAGAGGATTGCAAGTTTGAGGCTAGCCTGGGCAACACAGCGAGTCTCAAAATGCACTTTTTATATAAAATGTCTCGGTTACTTTTCTGTTGGTGGGACAGAAATACCCAGTGCCCAAAATTAAGGAAGGAATGGTTTATTTAACTCACAGTTTGTGGCTGTTTCAGTCCATACTCATCTGGCTCCAAGGCAGAATGGTACATGGTGGAGGGCAGCTGTTCATGGCAGTGGAAAGCAAGATAGCAAGAGCTAAAAGGGAGGAGTAGCAGCAACAGTGATAATAGAGAGCAAATTTTTCTCCCCTTTGTTGTATTCAGGCTGTTTGCCCCAGGCTGAATGTGATACTCACATCCATAATCCCAGCACTAGGTCACGAATTAATCACAAGATCTAGAAGTCCACCCCATAACTACAGTAGGCTTTGGGAGACAACTACACACAAACCATAATATAAAATAAAGCATACATACCAAAATGGAAATAGCCTTAATATTTATAAACTGATGAGTGGATGAATAAAATGTTATATATGTGTCTAAGTTATTTTTCTCACTGCTGAGACAAAATGCCCAATGACCTAAATTAAAAGAAGATACATTTATGGTAGCTTACATTTTCTAGAAGTTTCAGTGCATAATCAGCTGGCTTCACAGCAAGGTGGTATGGAAAAGGGGCAGTGCAGAAGAGAAAAGGTCTGTAGCAAAGCTGGGCAGGCAGAAGTCAGCAAGCAGCAAGTGATAATTATACAACTTTATATTTTAAAAAATACTGTATGCTTTAAAGCAGTGAACTTTATTGTACATGAATTATATCACATAAAGCTTTTAAAAACATATTAACAAAATTTGCTGCATTCTTCCATTTTCTAGACACATTTAAGCAGGATTAAGTTCATATTGATATCAACTCAATGTCTTTGTTGGCACCCTTCTGTTCTAGGTGTCCTATTATCTTAGTGGTTGTGGAGAAGTTACTGTCCTTCGTACTGCTTTTGTCTTTTACTTGATGTTTTTTATAATTTTTAAAATATTAGCATTTCTCACATTTTATCCTGCCCTTTCTCTTGACCTTCAAATATTTTTTATGATATTGGCATAATGCTTGACTCACAGTAAAGTCATTTAATTTTTAATGGATAAATACTGGAATTTACTGATGCCCTAATGCTGACCAATCTCCCAGTTTTTATATATATGCTGCAGGACACTCTTTCAAGTCCCAGAGTTTTATTATTTACATATTAGGAAGAAGTACCTACCCACGTATTAGTATACAGCCAGGAATGGTTATTTTCCTAACCACACTTATTTATCCTGTATGCTTTTTACTGAAATAGCATCTTTATTCATTAATTCCCTTTTATAATAAACTTATATATTCCCTCTCTCCCCACCCATATAGAAGGTTTCATGAAGTCTTGCTTATTTAGTCAGTGATAGGTCTGAAATATCAACCCCTAGGTACCACCTACACTGCCTTAAGCCAGGCTTTGTATGTTGCTGCCATACAACACAGAAGGCTGATTAGTCATACCATATTAGTTACCTGTCAGGGAAGCATGGTATTGTGTGTGTTGAGTATAAGATGCAAAAGTAACTATTTTTGTTAACTTAGCAAGCCTTTTGAAAAACTGAATCTAAGTCTGTGTTTTCCAGCCTTAGCTTGTTTCATCTTGAGGCTGCCTTGTGTAAACCATAATTTTCTTAACTGAATTACCTTTATGTCTCCATGCCTTCACTCGTGCTGTTTCTTCAGTTTGTGATGCCTTTTCCATTTTGTTCAGAAGATTCCTTTTTATCATTTAAAATTCTGCTTAAAAGTCATTTAATCATTCTTTTTTTTCAATTTTTTATTCTTTAAATTAAACAATGGTTATATTACATATTTTCATCATCAGATCAGTTTAGATTAATACATATAGGTATATAAGATTGATCAAACAATTAAACATTAACCTTTCTAAATCCACATTACTTTTTTTTTTCTTTTCCCCCTTCTTTTCTTTGAAAGTTGACATATTGCATATTGTCCTCACAATCATTCTACAGAGTACGATGTGTGGGCATGACCCACCTCCCCATTGATGTTGCATAGAAAAAAGAAAGAAAACAAAAAAAAAAAAAAGGAAAGAATATACTTCTCTTTGGACTAAGAGGAAGCAGGTACATACACAGTCAAAGGTTTTGCAATTGCAGTGTGCCACCAGTGAAGCTTGTGATGTTGGAGGCTATTGAATCTAAGCC
>PVJA010039433.1:0-19137 GCA_004027025.1 Myocastor coypus | reverse complement strand
GACGAGGAGGAGGAGGAGGAGGAGGAGGAGGACGAGGAGGAGGAGGAGGAGCGCTGTTGTCATAGCAACCGCCGAAGGACACTTGGGATGAAAGCAGAAAAGTTGAGGGATTTTGGTTTTTTTGTTTTCCTTTCGGGTTGAAAACATCGCACGTTGCTTCTCACAGGAGACATGTGGGTGATGCTGTCACTCTCCTGTGTCGCCTCCTGATTCCCCGCCCTCATCTCCTGCTGGAAAGGAGACAACAACGCGGTCCAGGATGATGAGAGGCGCTGCCTGGTGACCCCACTGCTGAGGAGCTTCCCGTCCTCTCCCGCCTCTGAGGCGGAGCGTCACACGCACCCAGCGCAGGACGCAGCCTCTGCGCCCGGCCTCTCCCGCCTGCCTGCTCCCCGGGGAAGCGGGCAAACTCCTCGAGGTCAGGCGCAGGGTCCGTTCCTTCTTGGCTACATCTTAATTATACAAGTAAAAACAGCTCTGTAGAATGACTCAAACAATCCACTGGCATACCCCATTCTTGGGACTAATACTCCACAGCGTAGAGTAAGCACACATGCGTGCGTTCACACACACACACACGCAGTGAGGTTTTTATGCACTATTCTCAAATCTGTTCCACATCATTTGGTAATAATATTATTGGCCCTGCCTCCTTTCACCTTTACCAGTTCCTCAGTAAATCTTTCACAGTCCTTTATCTTCAGAATTTGTGTGTGTACATGTGTGTACCTGTACATGTGTGTCTATGTGTACTGTGCGGGTGGGTGTGCATATGTTGCATGAGTGCATTGTGCACATGTGTGTGCATTGTGTGTATGTGTGGAAATGTGTGTGTGGATTTGTACGTGTGTGCACATGTATATGTGTGTGCATTTGTACACGTGTGTGCATGTATATTGTGTATGTATATGTGCATTTGTACACATACGTGTGTCTGTACACATGCATGAGCTCACACTATGGAATGTAACCCAGGGCTTCCCCATGACAGGTAAGTACTAGCATGGAATTCTTTGTCTTAGTTTGTGACTTTAAAATCGCGCGCACCTATTATTTTTCTAACCAAGCCAAGTAGCAGTTTGGTACCATCAAACGCCTGAGTGTAAGGTTGGCTTCTACTCCTGAAGCAAACGTCTGACTCTCTCTTAAACTTCAGCGTCTCATCTTTAACATGAAAATACAAATAGAATCTGCCTTGCAGAGTTTACTATTGGCTTCAAATAAAGTGATCTCTTTAAGTTTTTTAACACAGTGCACAAATCATAGTTAACAGCTACCGGTACCTGGTCTGCTCTTTCACAGACAAGTTTAACTTATTCACGTTTGATCTCAATGTTTCACTTTATTTTGCCATGGCATTTCATATATTCCATTGTTATGCTTTCTAGATTGTTTTCCTACCCTTTCTCTAACTTCCACAAGATTGATGGAGCTTGCTTTTTTTTTTTTTTTTTTTCTTTCTCACTATGCAGTTCAGGCTGGCTTTAGCTCACTTTTGTAGCCCAGGCTGGTCTCAAACTCGCACTGATCCTCTTGCCTCAGCCTCCCAAATGCTGGGATGACAAGGGTGAGCCACCACACCCAGCCCCGATGAAACTTTCTTTTTTCAGTTTTAAACACACACACACACACACACACACACACACAGAAATGATGATGATGGATAGTGATGTAATGCTTTTATTAGACCGATTATCTTTAAACTGACACAAATTTATGCCCTGTTCTTTCCACCATGGTGGCTAATGTCTGCAACTGCCTTTGGATACAACGATATCCCAGAGCACATGGCGCTTCTCAGCTGGATCCCCCTTCCCGCTGTCTGCATTGGAAATAACTTTATTATTTTTTATTTTTATTCTAAGTTGTGTCCAGCTCCAGTTTTATCTAATTCACTTACTGGTTGTACAATCAGTTTTTTTTGGTTTTTTTTGGTTTTTTTTTTAATGTCTCAGATGTTCCTTTTTCTCGGATTTATTATTTTCACTGTGCTAGAATACATGCTATAGTAACGCTCTCAGAGAAGGCTCTGAGTGAGAAAGTTCTTACGCATTTGTATATATGCAAGTGTCTTTAATTTTTCTGCACTGGTTTGGCTTGACTCAACAGAGAATTTCACACTCAAAATAATTTTCTCTTACAATTCTGGCCTCCTGGTATCCAGCATTGTACTAAGAGGCCTGAAATCAAAATAATTCTCTTTTCTTGGAACCCTGTTTCTTTCCTCATCAAGAGTGAACAATTTTCTGTTTATTCTCAGGTACAGAGTGGGATTTTAAGTTAATGTCGCCTGGCGTTTTACGTGGTCCTTCCCCTCTGGGCAGTTTTCTCCCATTGTGCTGCTGTCTTCCAATCCTCTGCCCTCTCCCTCACCTCCTTTTGGAGCAGGTGCTAGCCCGGTTCCCTAAGCCACAGGCGTACTGTCCTGGCTTCTAGACTGTCTCGCCTAATTTGGCGCCTCTTCATCCCACGGTGCTGCGTTCTGGACGCGCTGCTCTCTCTCCACCTTTTCACTGAGTCTTCAGTTACTTGTCCCCTGAGCCTTCTTCCGTGATCACACTGTAACGTCCTAGGTTCTCGGCTTTCCCGTTCTTCCTTTCTTTTTCTTTTTTAGGGTTGTGATAGCCTCTTGCGTCCTCCAAGGGAGGCTAACTCGGGCGCTGACGTTTTTTTCCTTCCCTTGGACTCTCCTGCTCAGGGTCTTCATGTTTACATTTAGTTTACCTGCCCCATCTTTCGCGATGCTGGCTTTTTTCAAATGAATGGTGATTCCCCCTCCCCCCCCCTTATTTTGCAAATAAACGTTTAAAAGGAAACTGACGGACAGGGGGCTGAATTTCCTGGTTCTGTTTGATCTTTCCAGATCTTCTATTTTATTTAGGCCTCTATTTAGCTGGCAGCAGATTCAAGTTCTTGATTACAGCAACCCACTCTGGTGTGAGAGAAGATGTCACGTGTGCAGGCAGAAAACCTCGCACGTGGTTCCTGTGGTCCCCACTCCTGGTGTTCAGGCCTCTTCATAATTTCTTTCTGCTGACTGTCGGTAGGACCTGTCACACACTTCCACCGGGTAGAATATGACAAAGGTAAGATGTCACACTCAAGACTAGGTAGTGTTACATAAGGCCCCATCATGTTAACAGACTAAGGCCTCTCTCTCTCTCTCTCTCTCTCTCTCTCTCTCTCTCTCTCTCTCTCTCTCTCTCTTTCTCTCTCTCTCTTTCTCCCCCACAGAGAGCTTTAAGGCAGGTATGTCTACATTTACACCTATAATAAGACCCAAGCCCTAATAGGCATCTTTAGTGGAGCTTTGTCACACCCTAAGCAGAGTGCGTCACTGAGCTATGCCCAGACTCTTGACCCACAGAAATGTGAGAAAGTCTCGCTGTGTTGCCTTAAACTGCTACCTGGTAGTATTCGCTACACAGCAGTACACAGCTAACAGTGTCCAGCTGCTTTCAGTACACAGGACTTTGCCTCTTTTCTTATGTGTGGCTCCCATTTCCCTACCCCTGCTGCCCACTTGGTGTTGCTCCCATTTGAGAGAGTTTGTCTACCGAAGCGACAGCAGGAGGAGTGCTGCTGTCGGCTGCTGCTTGCTGCTTCCTGCTTGCCGCCTTCCGTGCTTCACCATGAAGTGTTTCTCCTCAGAGACAGCCTTCTGCCATGGGACCCTTGCTTGGAGCCAGCTGACTCTGAACTGAAACCTCTACAAGCCATGAGATGAGAGAAACCTCTCCTCTTCGAGCTTCGGGCATCAGGTATTTTGCCTCGGTGACAAGAAACCAAGACGCATGCGTGTACGCCTATGCCCCTCACCATCAAAGGTATATCGTGAGCTTTATCCTGGGACAAAGATTACAATAAGCGGCTCCAAATCCTTTTGCTATACAAAACTCTAAGGCAAAAAGCAAAGTAAGGTGCCAGCCCTGCCCCTGGGGAGTGCTGAGGCTGAGACTGAGACTGGGCAGGGTGGTGCATTCCTGAAATCCCAGCTCCTGGAAGGCTGAACACAGGCAGATCTCTATGAGTCTGATCTATGTAGTGAGACCCTACAGACCCTGTACTAAAATACAAAAAAAAAAATGAAGTACAATAATAACAAGTGGCCATTGTTATGATTGAAAATACTTGCAAAATTCTGGATGAAATATTAGAAAATCAAGCACAACAAAATATAAAAGAAGACTAAGTCATGAGCAAGTAGACCTTTCTGGAAATATAGAGACAATTCTAAGTGCTGACTAAGTTCGTCAGGGAGTTGAGCACATGACAAGATAGCACTGCAGCGCCCAGGCTTGCTCCAGCCGGGGCAGGCTCCCCTCAGCTCCCTAGATCCAGGCCCCGGGCCTCACCTCTGCAGGCCCACGTGCCAGGCTTGTCCACACAGATGCATGCTCCAGGCCAGCTGATCGGATCCAGGCTCCATTCCCACCCCCGTGCACAGGGGTACCAGGCCACCCCACCCAAGGGCTCCAACAGCCAGTCCACCGCGGGCTTCACCAGCCTGCGCCACGCAGCCTCCCACACCACGCTTACTGGCCAAAACCAGTAGAAACGATGACCATGACATATAGCTCCCAAAAGATAGCATCTCACACCTATAAAACTGAGTAACAGAAAAAGGCAAAACAGCATGAACAGTGGTGAAGGTATGCAAGAACTACCACATAAGTGGACCCTGGGGCGACAACCAGGCCAACATATGAACAGCTTGGGTTGTGGCCAGAAGTTAATTTTAACGTATGACCAATACCTTGGTTATGACCCAAATGCTGGCCGCCAGATGGCCTCAGATACAGAGCCAGCCCTTAAAGAGTCCTGGAAGGAACATTACAACATCTTTCCCTGTATGGGTTAATTGAGAAATCCAAGGCTAATGGCTCTCTGTGGGCACAGAGATAGGCCTGGGTACCAGAGGGAGACTTTAAAGGCCATGTGGAGGAGCCTGAGCCTTCTTCAGTTGACAGCTTGAGTTACACCCAGCCCTTGGGCACTGGTGGAGTTTGTAAGTCAAGAGTCCACTGTATGATAGGGCTGGCCAAGTAGCTCAGCAGATTAAAGTGCCTGCAAGCAGGCGCAGGGGCCGGGGGTTTGATCCCCAGGCCTGGCATGGCGGGGTTGGGGTGTGTTACACTAGTAATTGAGATTGGGCACGGTGGTGCATGCCTGTAATGCTAGCTCTTGGGAGGCTGTAAATAGGTGGATCACTACCTGTCCCATCTAGTAGTGAGACCCTGAACACGTTATAGACCCTTCCCTAAAATACAAAGAGAGAGAGAGAGAGAGAGAGAGTCCACTACATAGTTAATGGGAATGTAACAGTGCAGCATGCTACAGCAGTCCCTCAGAAAACCCAAGCAGCTGCAATATGAGCTGCAGCACTACTTCTGAAAGGACATGGAGTCAGTAGCTCAGTGCCGCCTGCACCCCCATGTTCGCAGAGGCTGTAGTCACAGGGCCCAAGGTGAGAAATCAGCCCAGGTGTTGAAGTACATGTGTGGGCGGAACAGAACAGGAATGGATATCCAGGCAGACATACACCTGCACATGCGCACAGGCACACGGACAGACAGATAATGGGATATTTTTCAGTCGCTAAAACTATGGTATTCGTGTCATTAGCTGCAACGTGAATAAACCTTACGGACTCTAGGTGACATAGGACAAAAAAGCCAACACTACACAATCTCACATGCACATAGACTCTCACCGGGGTTGGAACTCAGGACCTTGTGCTTGCCAGGCAGGCACTTGTGCCCCTGAGCCATCTCCCTGACCCACTGATGGGGAATCTTTACAAACTTACTCTCACAGAAATAAATGGTTACGGTGGTTGGCAGAGGACATGGGAGGCAGGAGAAATGGGGAGATATCAAGTCTCATCTGTGCAGAAGAGTGAGTTCCCGGATGCTTCATGTATACAATATTTTCTACAATTAATAATACTGTGCAGCGTACTGGAAATTTACCAAGAGGACAGAATCGCAACCATTGTTACACACACAAGAAAAAGCTAACTGTGGATTTGCAATGCACTATGTTGACCGTATCACAGAATCTGGGAAAAGTTTTCTCATTATCTTACATAAATATCTTGTAACTTGTTATTAATAGTTGCTTTCATGCCTATATGTTCTGAACTCTTGTACATAGTTCTCGCTGTTTGACTTTTAAATTAAAATTACTATTTTAATGAATATTTAATATTTAACCTAGTAAACATTATTTAGGCTCATCTCTCATTACTTAAGGACTCAATAATTTCACAATATCAGTTTATCTCTGTCTTTAGCTATCTTTTCTTTATTGTGTATTTAGTACAGGGTCGGACTCCTGGTGATCCTTCCTGTTTTTCAGCCTCCCAAGTACTGGGATTACAGCCATGCACCACCATGCCCAGTCTCAGACTCAGGCTCAGTGACCCCCAGGGTTTGGTCTTGCAGGGCGGGCCAGGTTCACTTATCTTTATATGATCTTTATCTACATTCATTTTATGTATGTGCCTGAGTTAGAAAATGTATACTGTCAGTTGTCGTTAGCAACCTGTCACTACAATGTGTGACTGTGGATAATATGTACCTTGAAGCTTTTTTTTTTTTTTTTTTTGTGGGACCAGGGTTCGAACTCACGACCTTGCACTTGCCCAGCAGGCACTTGTGCCTCGGAGCTATCTCCCCAGCCCCTATACCTTGAAGCTTTATATTGTGATTATATTAGGCTATTTTAATTTATTTCAGTGGTTAGATTCATTTGTATCCTAAATATGCATAATGTAATCCGTTGGACAAAAGAAACATTTAAACCCTTGTTTTAAAAAGAGAAAACAGTAGGGCTGGGGAGATAGCTCAGTAGAATAAGTGCTTGCCTGGCAAGTGCAAGGTCCTGAGTTCAATCCCCAGTACTGCCAAAAAAAAAAATAAAAGAAAGAAAAAAGTAACTGTGAAAAGTAATCAAATGTTAATTAGATTAATTATGGTCTTTATCTTAAAATACATACACGTATCAAAGCATCACGTTATCGTAGATGTACACAATATTTTATTGCCAGTTGTAGCTCAATAAGCCTGAGGGGAGCAAAAGCAAAAGGTATCACTTCAAATGTTGATATAAAGGGAATAATAAAATATGTAACCTTTTTAATTATGTCTTTCTTTTTTTTTTTTTTTTTTTTTTTGTGGGACCAGGGTTCAAACTCACGACCTTGCACTTGCCCAGCAGGCACTTGTGCCTCGGAGCTATCTCCCCAGCCCCAATTATGTCCTTCATTCAGCATAATTCACTGGATTCGTCCGAGTTGTAGTGTGTGCCACTAACCTTTCCCTCGTGTTGCAAAGGTGTATGCCACGGAATGCGAAGCACAGCCGTGTGTGTGGGTATGCCACGGAATGTGAAGCACAGCCGTGTGTGTAACCCACAACCCATGAACATCTGGGCTGCTTTGCTGTTCTTGCTCTGTATTATTGTGTTGTGTTTTAACTTCTCTCCGATGCTAAGAATTGAAGAGCCGGCCAGACAGCTCAGTGGACTAACGCGCCTGCGTAGGCAGAGCGCAGTGGCTGGGGTTGGATCCCTGGCGTGCTCAGCCCACCCCTAGGGTGCTCTGAGACTGCGCATGGTGGCGCGCCTGGAATCCCAGCTCTTGGCAGGCTGAAAACAGGAGAATCACTCTGAGTCTGATCTGTGTAGCGAGACCCTGTAGACTCTTTACTAAACACATCTTTTTGAAAGAAAAAAATTACTAAAAATTGAAACAAAGGCCTTCTCACTGAACTATGTCCCCAGTCCTTTTACTTTTCATTTTAAGAGAGTGTTGCTAAGTTGTCCTGGCCGAACTCAGATTCGTAACCCCCTGCCTCAGCCCCCCAGAGTGCCAGAGTTCCTGGCATGCATCCCACATCCACCATCTAAACTCTTTTCGATCCAGCAATAAAAGCTTTCTTATTCTTCAAATACAGGAAAATAAGCAAAGAAGTGTATAAAACAGAAAAAAAAAAAAAAAAGTTAATTGGTGGGGACCTGATTAAATCAACTTCATTAACTCATACAGCACATGTGCACCTTAATAACACGCATACATATATATTTGAATGACAAAGCAGTAAATATAGTATGCTCCTTTTGTGTTAAAAATTTTTTAATGTAAAAAAAAAATTTTAAATGTGATGGAAATGAAAAAGAATAATATTTTCAGGTTCCAGCTAAAACCATTCTGGAAATGCTATCCTCCTGTCCAGTACTTATCCCTGTCCTAGTTCTTCTTATTACATCAGCTAAAATTATTAATGAGCAGCATAGATGCCAGCATGTTGCCACCTACTGAAACGATGTTGCTAAAATGCTCACCAAGAAGTCTAACCCTAGTTGCATATTTTATGTCGGATACTTTGTTATACCTATTTCTGCTGTTTCCAATCACTGAAAGATGTTACATGTTAACAAATGTCTTCCCAGAATCCACTGCATGATTTTCCCCTTTAATCTGTAAATGTAGTAAGTTACATCAATAATTACATTCCTGCCCATGCTTGAGCTACTCCGATAAATCTTACTTTATGAAAATGTAGAATCCTCTCGATGTATGACTGGATTCAACCACCTAGTGTTTTGCAGCTTGCTGCTGTTGTTAATTATGATATTTCCTTTTTTTGTTTGTTTGTTTATTTCTTTGTTTTGTTTCTACATTCAAAAATGAGCTCAGGGACCAGGGTTCGATCCCCGGTCCCACATGCCGCAGCAACCCTGCCCCTGGGTGTGCTGAGCCCCAACGGAGTCCAGGCATGGTGGCGCATACCCATAATCCCAGCCCTGGGCAGGCAGAAAACAGGAGGCTCACTACAAGTCCAAGCTGCGTAGTGAAACCCTCGACCAAATACATAAATGAAATTAACCTGTGATTCTATTCTCCTGAATATTATTTATTTCTAGGAATAACTTAATAGTCTTCTGTGCTCTGAAATGACGCTATTTCCCAGGGTCTGGCAGAACTTGCTTGTACAGCTACAAAGGGCCTTAGTCTAGATGACAGAAGGGCAGGGCTAGATTGGTAGATGGGCCTTTAACTGCCACTGCTATGTTTTATGAGTGTTTTCTATTGGCTTTCTTGGACCAATTTCAGTCATTTACATTTTCAATGACATTTTTGTCCATTTCTTCTAAGATTTTCAAGTGGTTGAGTGTAAAGCTATACAATTGAATCACATCATCTGTACACTTATTATATGTGGATCCAACTCTACCTGCGCCATTAAGTTTCTTTTTGTATTTTTTAAGGAAAGGAGAAAGGAGAGAGATGGCCCAGCATCTTCAACCGTGTGGGGAGCTCTTCCTGTCCCTCTAGTCAAAGCGTGGCACCTCCCACAGGCCAAGGGCGTCTGCCACACGCCTCAGCCAGCTCTCTCAACATCCAGAAGTATTTTTCACATGAGTCGGCCACTAGTCTTAAAAAACAATGAGATTCAAAGCTGAATTTTAAAAAGCATTGATTTTTGCAAAATTATATATTCACCTGTGATCTAAGATGCCTGATGGGGCAGGGGGGGATCTAGGCACTGCATGGCAAGCACATGAACCCAGGTGTGATCCCTAGTACCACATACCATGCTGGCCCCAAAACCTGGGCCTGCTGAGCTGGCTCCAAAACAGGGTGTGGTGGTGCACGTCTGTAATACCCATACTGGGGAAGCTGAGACAGGAGGATCACTACAGGTCTGAGCTGGGTAGCGAGACCCTGTATCAAAAAAAAAATTTTAAACTTTAAAAGATTCCTTATAAAGGAATTGCAATGATGTTTTTCACCACTTGTAAGTTTTGCCTCAGCTTATGACTTTTGTAGCTAAGTGGTCTCTGTACCAGCTGGTCTCCAAATTTTAAAACACTCTGTAGCTGTACAGCACGGTATCGCCCACCTCGTTCCATTACTGTTTGTGTGTTCTCTTTCTTTGGTTTGACCAGCTTGCAGAAACTTTGCGCGGTTTCCCCGTCTTTCAAAAGAAGTCTGACTTTGGGTTTATTGATCATCTCTACTACGGTTCTTTCTATTTTGTTTATTTCTTTGGCCTATGTGCTTTATTTAAGTTTTACTTTTTTGTGTGTATTTGGTACAGGGTCTCACCACATAGCTCGGACTCATGGTGATCCTCCTGTTTTCAGCCTCGTCAGCACTGGGATTATAGGCGTGCACCACCACGTCTGGTCTCGGTGGCCGGCTAAGCGCGCCCAGGAGCAGTGCTGGTGTATCTAAGTTTGTTTTCTTATTTTCATACCCATTGCTGCTGGAACATCATTTGGGATTTCCAAAGGAAATTCGGCAAAACTTTCTGTCAGGATGTACTTTCTTACTCAGCAAGTCCACATCCTTGGAAGAAAGTCATACACTTACCAAAGGATGCTATGTAAACATTTTATTTTAAAGTTATTGTTTATAACAAAAAGGGGAAAATTAAAAGCACAGCAATATGCGTATAACTTACTGAATTATACTGTGTGAAACTGTGGAAGAGTATGTATCAAATGCAAAGGGAGAAACCCTCAAGACTGACCACAAATTTCCTTCATTTTCATTTTCTTCATAAAGATATCCACTTGTCCTTAAACTACTTATTGAGTACTCTCTCTTCTCCAACTTGACTATGCTATCTTTACAATAAACTAAATCTTCACCTATTTCTGGATCTATTTTTATACTTTATACCATGTCGTTGTTCTATCAATCTGTTCCTACATCTGTCTTTCACTGCAGTAAGTTTCATTGTCTTATAACACATTGTAATACTTACTGGAGCAAGTTATTTCTCATTATTCTTAGTTGAAAGAACGCTCCCTGTAATTTCCAAAAGTTTCAAGAAAAAAATACTATTGAAATTTGATTGAAATTCCCTTGAATTTATAGATTTATTTAGCAAGAATTGACATCTTTACAATTTTGAGTCTTCTTACCCAAGTGCAAAGTTTGACACCCCATTGATTCAAATCTTCTTTTATGGGCCTCAATAGAGGTTTATAGTTTTATTCATATAGATTCCGCACATCGCCTGTTAAGTTTATATCCTGGTATTTTATGAGTATTGTCTCACAAGCATGTGGAATGCAGTGTGTCCAAAACTGAACTTTTAATCTAACTCCTTAAATCTGTTGGCCTGCCAGATTCTCTCTACTGTAATTAAGGTGTCTGTATTCACCCTGGTGTCATTGCTAAAAATCTGAGTCGGTCCTAAACGCCATTCCTCAACTCCAGACCCAACCACAGCCAAGTCACAGCATTTCTTAAAATACTCTTCAAACCCTTGCCTTTCCATTCTACTGAGCTTCTCCTATTCACGTCCAACGACCATCCTGTCACTGCAGTGGCTTTGAGGTTCTGTCTTCTCTTTTCTTCTTCCAATCCATTCTTCAGACAATATCTTTTCAAACAGGTGAACTGGTCACATGACTCTTGCACGCCCAACTTCCCAGGGGCCTTATGTTGCTCTGGGATGCAGTTTAACAGCTTTCCCCAGCAGCCCTAAGTCTCAGGACGTCTCCCTCACTCTTCAGCCTTGTGTCCTGTCACCTCCTCCTCGCTGGTGACATCCAGCCCTCTAGGCTCATTTCAACTTCTCTCCTCACTCCCTGTGCTGACAGCACGCATCTTTTTCTCATCAACACCAATCAGCCGTGTGAGCGACTGTGTCCAGCAGAACATAAACCAGCAGGACGCAAGAAGCACAGGTTGTACTTGCACCTCCTCGGCTTGGCCTAGCCTTCTGCATAGGGGCCATCCAGCACCAGAAGGTTAACTGCCTGCCCACAAGTGGAAACGCAAGTGGAATAGAGCTGACCCCAAGCAACCCACCCACCCTCATGCAGAACAACACACATGCATTGTTTTAAAGTACTAGCATGGGAGGGGGGTAGCCCTGTGGCACAAGTGTCTGCCTGGCAAATGCAAGGTTGTGAGTTTGAACCCCAGTACCTCCAAAAAAAAAAAAAAAAGAAAAGAAAGGAAGGAAGAAAGAAAGAAAGAAAAGAAAAGAAAAGAAAAAAGGAAGAGGGCTAGGATCACTGGTGAATGCCCAGCAAGACTAAAATATTAGCATTGGGGGCACGGGGGGAGAGTTTTCAGACAGCAATCACCCAAAACATAGCTCGCTTATGGACAAAAAGCCCTCCTGTGTCAGGAGTTGTATTCAGTGCCTGTCTACATTCAGCATGGTGAGTGTGAGAGGCTGGACAACCGGGCATGTACTCGGGGGACCCAACAGGGTTGGGGCCCGGATCACCGCGGTCTGCGTGCTTTAACACTTTCCCATCACAAGGATGAAACACCAGACACCCACAATTTCAAGAAGAGGTTCACAGTTCCAACCCCAGGCAGCCAGCCCCAGCGCGGAAACAAGTTGGCAGAGCGGCATAGCCAAGAAAAGGACTCAACGCATGGCATCCAGGAGGCAGAGGCAAGGAAGGGGCAGGGGACACGAATAGTCCTTTCCAGCGCAAGTGCCCAGAGACTCACCTCCTAACAAGTCCGTTCCACGGTCTCTGTGACCCAGTCACTCCCGCATGCATGAGAATTTGGGGAAACATTTTAGACCTAAGTCATAATAGCTTATTATGTGGTTGTAGCTAAGTAAATATTGATAAAATAAATTCCCACTGATTTTTGTACATATAATCTTTGATTTTATTAAACTTTCTAACACTGCCGCAGATGTATAATTATAATCTATTCCAGGATCTATCGTTTGGCCGAAGTCTCTCCCTATTCTAAGCAGTTCCCAGTAGCTTCTCTTGAATCATCTAGAACTAAAATCATACATCTGTGGCCATAGCTGTTGTTACGGTTTGTATCTAGTTGTGTCATGTAAACCATGGGGCTGTCAAGCGGTGTCTCCAGGGGCGGAGCCAGAGGACCAGGGCGGGGCTTGGGGGCGGGAACCATGAGATGGAGAACTGTTAAAGTGACAGCAGGCGCCTCCCCCGCCCCCTCCCCCAACCTTAGGCCCGGTGGCCTCTCTTAGAGGCACAGAGCGGATCATCCTGGACACGGCAGCACCCCAGCCTCTCCTCCAGACCCTATAGAGCGGGGACTGTGTCTTGAAACCTCCAGTAACTGCGAGCTAAATAAGCCTTTCCTTCTTCCCTCAGCTTGTGCGTCAGGTGTTCATCCCAGCACGGAGGGAAGAGTAATGAAGACACCTGCATAATGTGGCTTTAGTGACACACACTTCCCGGCATTCATACCTTTGCCCTTGCAGCTAGGCTGGGTCTGGGGTTTACTTTTAATCAACAGGATATAATGGATATGGCTCTGGGCCTGCGCCTCAGGAAGCCTGGAAGCTCCTGCCTCTGCCCAGTCAGGACCCCAGATCTACCTTGGAAGGCACCTGCTTCCCCTACAAGAGCATCCAACTGGAAAGACAGAGCGGGAAAAACCTACCCCAAGCGAAAGGATCGCAAATACACAGCGGCTGTTACTTTAAGCACCCGAGTTTTAGGCTAGCTTACTACACACCAATACATCATTGACATATTTGAAAATAACCATTTTATGTCCCGAATCACATGTGTTATGCTACACTTCTACTACATAAAATGCTGGCCGGTTCTTTGTTCTTCTTTGGTGACCCATGCAAAATACATACTGAATCTTAATATTGGCTTAGGAAAATAAAGTGAAGGGAAAGCTCAAAAAACTGAATTGACGTTGTTTATTTTAAAAGCACTGAATCAGAGGGAACGCTTTTACTTTCAGCTTGTTATACTGTAAAATGCATTACTTGTATAACATAAAAAGATATAAATAGTGGTGACAGTAGGCCTCATTCTATTCCTCCATTTAGAGAGATGTTTTAACACATCACCATTAAGCAGTCGGCCTTGGGGGGAAGGGCACTGTGAGTTTTCTGTGTCTTGCCATGCGAAGTACATTTCCACTTTGTCATTGTGTGACCAAATGTTTGCTCACAGTTCTAGAGTCTGGCGATAAAATCGGGGAACCAACAGGTGCCGCGTCTGGTGAACACACTCTCTGCTTCCTAAGTGGGGGTCCTTTCCCTGTGGGTGGGGCCCAGCAGCCTGCCCAAGCCTCCCTGATTAGGTCACCAAGGGTGGATGGAGCCTTCGGCCCATGGCAACCTCTTCGTAGCCCCATGCCGCATCTTAATTTGCCAAACACACACGTTAGTGGGACACCAACACGGAGACTATTGCAACACGCTTGTTACCTGGGGCTAAGTCGTCTCGGCATGACTGTTGGTCTGGATGAGAGAATAGTCGCCCCCACCTTGGTACAGTAGCGGACCGGCTGCAGGAGAATTTCACAATGAAACACAGGAGCTGGAGAAAGAGTCAGAGCAGTGTCCCCAGGCCACACTGAACCTCGTTCCTAGAAGCTAAGCACTTTGTCTTGTCCTTAAAGGAAAACCTAATTGGCCAGCGTATGCCCCACAGCAAAAAGGGCATCATCAAAACCCACATTCACAGGGCTGGAGAGATAGCTCAGTAGAAGAAGTGCTTGCCTGACAAGCGCAGGGTCCGGAGTTCAATCCCCAGTACAGCAAAAATAAGTAAACAAACAAACAAAATCCACGTTTACTACCTGCTATGGTCTGTGTCTAGATGTCCCCCCAAATCTCATGCAATCATAAGTGGGGTACAGAATTGGGGTGTGTGTTGCTGGCATCACAGATGCACAACTATTGGGTGAGTCCACTGATTGGCTTGGCACAGCTCTAGGTAGGATTGAGAACAAATGCCCTACGGGTGGGTAGCCTGGGTAAGAGGTGAGGGACGTAAGAGGGCCGCAGCTGGTCGCCTGTGGCTCGCCATCGCGATGACCCCTGCCTCCGGGCCACCGCCAACTGCTGCTTCTCTTCAGTGCCCCGATGACAGACAGGTCACCCTGCCCTGGAGCCATGTCGGAAGCTTCCACCAACCGTGAGCCCGATACACCTTTCCTCCTTCAGCTTTGGGTGTCAGGTATCTTGGTAAGTGACAAGAAAAGCCATAAGGGCGCTACCTGAGCACAGTGATTTTGGGTTGTGTTAAAAGAGCCACGCCCGTCAGTCGAGAAAGAGCCACATGCATCAGTCGAGACACATCAGTGGCTCCAATGTACTGGCACAAGCTATTTCATTATGAGCACTTTAATAGTAAGAGCTATATCCATGATTTTAGCAGTATTTACACAGTACATGAAATGTATTATCAAACATCAAAGCAAAGGACAAGACCCTCTGCATATAATGAATAACTAAGACTCCAGAGCACAAACCCAACCCCAGATTCAACCATCCGGGGCCTACCTACACCATCTGCTGGCAGACCATTACACAAGTGATGGTATGCAGATAAATAAAAGGACCTGGTCACAGCAGAGCAACCGCATTCACCAACGAACACAAGAGCTACACATCGCCACACTCTGCCTACACTCACACAAAGGCTCGGAACGATCAAGTGGAAGCCCCAGAGTCTGCTGAGGCATTTTATTTTTGTTTTACATCCTTAGAAAAAGAATCCCAGGATTTTTCCTCCTGTGTGTTTTTGTCGCGCTTCTTCATGATCCGTGATGCCAGCTGAGGTTGTCAACACAATGAAACCAAACTGACGAGGTGGGAGCAGGTTATTCTGCCATTTTTCCAGGTCTTTCAGCTGCACATCCAACCTGGGGCTAATCACGCCACACTTGTTTAACTGGCCTGTGAGGTTCACAACGATTTTTCCAGCCCTGTGATCATCAGTGATTTCAAATTCGCCAACGTAACCATGCTTCATCGTCACAGTTAGAAACCCGACAGTGGCTTTGGAGCACGGCCTAATGAGGACCCGGCGTTTGCCTCTGTTTTCGGCATCGTTGATGCTCTTGAGAGCATCAGCCAGGACATTCGTGCGCACCATTATGGCAGCACGGAAAGATGGTGGAAAGGTGTGACCTATCCTAATGGCTGACACTGACAACAGTTCTACAAAGCACTGCACAGGGTTGCAAAGTTAATCCTGAGGGGATCTGACCTTGCAAGGTACAAAAGATGAATGTTTTGTTATATGGGTCTTGCTTTAACTTGCCCTTCATCACCCAGCGGAAAAGCTTATGTATGAGGCATAAAACACAGCACTGGATCAGTATGATGAGCTGTAAGAGGCTTAAGTCAACAGCCTCCAACATTGCTAGTTTCACCGGTAACCCACTGTAGTTATGGAACACTGGACTATGTATACAACTACTTCCTCTCAGTTCAAAAAGAAATTTTTTTATTTTTTTTCTTTCCTTACCAATATCAATCAGCAAATTTCTCATGTCTGCACCCTTTGTTCGTATAACTCCTGTGAGGGCAACAATAGGCAATGTGTCAATTATTGTGAATGTACTACTAACGTGTTTTGAAACTCTCATATTGTTATCTCTTATTAAAAGTAATTTTAAAATATTTTTAAAAAACAGTCCCCATGCCCATCTCAATAGCACACTCTACAGACCTTCTGAACAAATTGCAGTGGGCCAGGGAAATAGCTCAGTAGAATAAGAATAAGAACTTGCCTAGCAAGCGCAAGATCTTGAGTTCAATCTCGAGTACCACAAAAAAAAAAAAAAAAAAAAAAAAAAAAATTTGAATGTGCCCAAAGGCCACTCACCCAGGAGATGGTAGAGATTTTAGGAGGGGAGCTGCCTGGGGTGTCCTTAGGTCACTGGGGGCGCACTCCCAGAAGGAATGAAGCTCCCTCTTTCTGCTTCCTGTCTCAGTGCTCCAAGCAGGTAGGATAGATATACAGCTGCTTTCTCTTAATTCATTGAGCAGAGAGGTTTGTAGCAATATTATTCAGACAAGATATCATGTCTGCATCTTGTCCTCTGAATAACTACTACAAAGCCAACAATATGCAATGCATTCATTACTGTAGCTGTCCTACTTGTTCTGAAACTGTCTCATTGCTATTTTATCTTTCTTTCCCATGAAAATGAATAAATTTTTTAAAAAAATTTAAAAAGCCATGTGGCCCAAAATATACCACGGTAAGCAGCAGAGCTGAGATGCGAGTTCAGGCGCACGCGTGCCACGGGCCAGAGTCCACGCGCTGGATGATTCCCGCAGCTGCCCCTCAGCTATGAACACTGCCTTGTGCTCCACTTCCACTTCCGCTTCCTCTTCCAGGAGCCAGAGACCCCTGCGAGTGACATTAAGAAATCACTGAGGATGCAGAGATTCTCTAGAGGTTCTTAGGAGTCCAGCAACCGGCCATGTGCACTCTGGTGGCATCGCATCCATAATCAGTCTGTCACAGTGGGGCATTTATTCCAAGGATAGCAGCAAAAACGACAAATCAGAGCTTTTAAATGTTCCCAGCCACCTGCCTCTGTTATTTTCCCAGCACACCACTCAGTCTATCCCAGGAAGTCAGCTGATCCTAAACATCAAAAATGTGTGGACCCTCACTTACCAGGCCATGGGGAGAGAATGAATGAACGAACACATGAATGAATTATCCTAAAGGGATCCCTGAGGCAGACTCCTCCAGGAGCCGCATCATAAGCAATTCTGGTCATTGCAGCTTTTCAGGTGGCAAATCAGAGGCATCCCCTGCAGACTGCAGTCCGTCACGCAGGCATCGTTAGTCAGTCATTGACATCTTTCGGAGAAGCGCAGTCAACAGTTTCCGGAGGACCTGGCACCGCGCCAACTCCTGCAACAGCCTTCGCTCCCTGAAAGAAGGGTGAGCACGTTTGGGGCAAGACCTTCCGTGCTGACAGAAACAAGTGTGGGCTGGACTCCACCGGCAGGGAGACGGCTCCAGCTGTGGCGGGATCAATTGACACACAAGACACTACCCATCTCATCTCAAACCTCGGCTGGTCTACAACACCTCCATCTGGACAAGTGAGATCCTGATTTGTAATTAGCTTAGTCTAAGGCTGCATTCCACGTTACCTGTGAAAGCTAACGCCACCCTCTCTTCTTCCTCTTCTTCTTCTTCTTCTTCTTCTTCTTCTTCTTCTTCTGCTTCTGCTTCTGCTTCTGCTTCTGCTTCTGCTTCTGCTTCCGCTTCCGCTTCCGCTTCCTCTTCTTCTGCTTCTGTTTCCGCTTCCGCTTCCACTTCCTCTTCTGCTGCTGCTGCTTCCGCTTCCGCTTCTTCTTCTGCTGCTGCTGCTGCTTCCGCTTCCGCTTCCGCTTCCTCTTCCTCTTCCTCTTCTTCTTCTTCTGCTGCTGCTGCTGCTTCCGCTTCCGCTTCCGCTTCCTCTTCCTCTTCCTCTGCTTCTTCTTCTGCTGCTGCTGCTTCTGCTTCTGCTTTTTAATGCATCCCTTTCTTGCAGAGTCTCACTGTGCAACTCGGACTCGCAGTGACCCTCCTGCTTTCAGCCCCCGCAGCACTTGGCTTACAGTTATGCACCACTCTGCCTGGACTCTGGCTGGCTCAGCCCGCCCGGGGGTTGGGGCTGGCACTGCATGTCATGCTCGGGATCAAAGTGCAGTCCCTGCACTTGCTTTAGTCCACTGAGCTATCTTGTTGGCCTCATGCTCTGCTTCTTTACTGTATGTACAACAAGGTAGTGAGTCCAGAAACATTAAAAAAATATATATATAGTCTGAACAAGTGCCTGTATGTGATTTTTTTTTTTTTAAACAGGCTGTGGGACTCATACAGGTTCCTCAGCACATGTTGAGTTGGCCAGGCACAACACTTGGAGAATCACTGAATGGACAATCCCCAAAGTATGATGACCCCACTTACAATTATTTTTTATGCAGGAAAACACTGTGCACTTGACAGAAGCTGGAGTTTCAGTCTTGAATTTTTCATCTTAGGGGGAAGCTAGTGATACCCAGCGGGACACTGTCCTACGAAGCCGGAGAGCAGCAGCAAGCCACAGCTCCAGCAAGCCGTGAGGTCCTTGGGGTAGACGACCAGTTCTCGGCACCGCACTCATAAGCCATGCTGTGCTCCAGGCCCGGTGCACTAACAGCTTAGACGATTCCCAGCCTATGGTGGGTGTACAGGGATGTGGTACACTGCATAACTCCGTTGAATGTTTCAAATATATGCCTTAGAAAGCCTAAGAACAATCTATGTTCTTTAAGGGAATCTATAATCAGAGCACCACGGTGGCAAAACCGCTCTTGCCCAAGACTGATTATATTGCCATGTCTAGTACCCAAGAGG
>PVJA010039432.1:0-19143 GCA_004027025.1 Myocastor coypus | reverse complement strand
AGCAAAGCAGTGTCACTTCCCACCCTCAGTTTCCCCACCTGTAGAAGAGCCACTGTGTAATGCCCTCCTGAGAGGCTGATTCTGAGGGGCTGAGGGGGAATCCTCATGGCCACGGCTGCCAGGCAGAACATGGATGGCACTTAGTAGGTGTGCAGCCCCCGAGCTTGGCCGTTGGCTGTTTGAGCCACAGGCTTTCTAGCCTACGAAGCTGTTCAGCAGAAAAGCTCACAGTTACAGAAAACAAAGCACTTTTCCAGTTAATTCTGTTTTCTTCTTTTCAAATATCAATGCAAATTAATGTGTTCTTAGGCCTAGAATAAAACCCAGCCCCAAGGCGTACCATCCAAGGAATTGTCTCCTACTGGACAGTGATATTAATGAGTCAGGGTAATCTTCCTGGGCATTCTTATTTTTACTCTAACCTTGAACGATTTCTGGACTGTACATCAACTTTGTACCCAAGTCTCAGGTTCGGTGGGAGCCCCTGCCCTGGGTGTCAGCTAAGGAACACATTTTCTCAGATGCAGTTATTAGCTCCCTCTGTGAAATGGATTTTAAAAACATATATAATGACTTCACAGAAGGCTTTGGAGGAATCTTACATTGCATCTTGCCATAGCTCTCTGGGGAGCCCTGGGCACAGCGATTATCATAATAACCAGTGCAGCCAGATCTGTGAAGGGCAGATACAGCCATATCCTGTATCCAGTTCTGGGTCCTGTGCCGCACCAGCTGAGTCCTTCGATGTCCACACCACTTCTAGCTCTTAAGAAGGGATTCAAGTGCTTAAGTCTCATCTCTCAAAGCCCCAGAGCCTCACTGGTGCCGTGCTTGTCTCGTGGACAGTTCGTGTGCTCCATTTTCCAACCTGTGGAGGAAAATGGTGGACGTCAGGAGCTCTGGGCGCTCTGCACCGCTGCGGGAGCTTTATCCGTATTTGTTGTTCAGGGTGTGGCTCATGTCTTGGAGATTGTGTAAGGGATTACTGATGCAAACTTGTCTTCTTTACCCAGTAGGCACCTTGCCCCAAAATTGTGACCCACAGTGGCCTTGTCCCATAGTATAACAGAGGTGGAAATGTCATGACACTTCTTTGTTTCAATCTAATGTCTATGATCTAAGCTGTTATCCCCTTTAGGATCATCAAAAAAGAAGAAAGGAGAACTCGTCTGCAGGACTGTGGAAGGCTATTCGAAGACTGGTTTGCTGTGGGGGAAGGAGGGTGTGTGTGTGTATGTGTGTGTGTGTGTGTGTGTGTGCTTTTTTCCCCTTTACGGCCATAGTTTGGAGGTGGGGGGAGCAGTACATGAGGGACAGGATTTCCCTAGAGCCCCCGAGTCCACCTGAAGACCAGTGGTTGCTTCAGGAATTGAAGGGGCAGCCTTAAGACGAAGTCTGCGGCTGGGTGTGGGACACACCCTGAGAAAGCCCACAATGGCTCCTGCCTCAGTTGAACAACAGAACATTGGGACTCTTGCCTTTCTGGTCCCAAGCAGAGCCCTAGGCAGCATTCTCAGGAAGCCGACAGCGCTTTCATGTTTCCCTGGCACTCTTGGTCTTCTTTCTGATCCAGGGCTTGCACTCTTTGAAGCACCTGCGCACTCTCACACGTACTGCCGTGGAGGCTCTGGGGAAAGTCTGGATGACGAGATAAGACCTGGCTTTGACAGGAGCAGCTGGGTACTCAGTTGATGGAAATCTAACACGGACATAGGGACAGCAAACCCAAATGACTACCTTAGCTTGTCCTGTGCCACTGGGCTCTGTAGCCCTGCTCCCACTGAGCACACTCTTAGGTTAGCCCTTTGGGTCCTTTCTATAGGCCTCTGTCCTGCAAGCGGTCTCCCAGCACTCCTCACCCCTAGGCCTCTGTCCTGCAAGCGGTCTCCCAGCCCTCCTCACCCCTAGGCCTCTGTCCTGCAAGAGGTCTCCCAGCCCTCCTCACCCCTAGGCCTCTGTCCTGCAAGAGGTCTCCCAGCCCTCCTCACCCCTAGGCCTCTGTCCTGCAAGCGGTCTCCCAGCCCTCCTCACCCCTAGGCCTCTGTGCTGCAAGCGGTCTCCCAGCCCTCCTCACCCCTTCTACTGCCTCCAGAGTCCTCCGGGTCCTCCTTACCACCTTCATTTCCATTGTCATTGTTCCCCATTTTTCTGCCCCAAACCAGAGCTCTCTTTCCTTCCTGTACCTGCTTGTTGAATAGGAGTGAGTGAGGCTCATGCTCCTCTCACCACCAGGCTGGCCTTACCTTCCTGACTTACAGATGAGGAAACCGAGGCCGGTGAGGCACTGTCCACCTAGGTAGAAGTGCTGAGCTTCAAAGTTCACAGAGGCTACGGAGGCTCTCCTTACTGCTGGCCTGCCTATGGCGTGGTGTCTGGGCTGGGCGGGCCTGCAGGGCATCCCACCCGTGCCCACACAGTGGACCCCAGGGACAGGACCGAGAGCTTGGCGCACCACAGGCAGGTCCAGGCGGGGTGCGAGACCCAGCCTCACAGCCATGTGAAGGACACATCTCGTGCTGGGCCCCTCCTCAGCGCAGCCTCACCGGGGCGGCAGGTCCTCCAGGAGACAGCTGCTTGTACGTATCATGGAGGAGGTAGACAAGTGGAGCAGAAGTGGGTTCCTTGTGGTTCTAGTGAAATAAAAGAGCCACCTCTCCCTAGGTACATGGAGACACAGTCTAGTACTCTGAAGTAGAAGCAAGAATCATGGAAGACCAAGAAGTTCCAGACTCCTGGGCTCACCTGAGGAAGTACAGCCACCAAGGGTGCAGCAGGAGGTGACCACGGTCACGGGAGACCCCTGGCCCTCCGCGTACCTGCCGCTGCATCCCTCTCTCCTCCAGCGCAGTGTATTCCCTCCCTTGTTCCCTTCCCACAAACCCGGGCAGTCATTCCACCATCGCTGGTGTCTCCTCCAGTCTCTTGTGCGGTTGGCATTCAGTGCCCCACCACACGCATCTCACTCAATACTTGCCCCCGTGTTGCATTTCCACTGCCTGACGCCAGTTACTTCTCCATGCAGTTGATGGTCCATCTCTCCTCCAGCATGGGGCTGCTCTACCGCGCAAGCACCCGCTGCTGTCCTCATGATCGCACCGTTCATCGCTCCATCTGACCTTACGTCACTAATTTCTATGCAGACCTGCTATTCGTTCCCCTACTGGAGGTGTATTACTAGTCCTGCTCCTTCACGGACCTCCTAAGCATCTCCCCATCTGACGATGAGCCAACATTCCTTCCCGAACTGATTACCCTCTCCCACAGAAGTATCACTCATCCCTCCATGAAGACATCGTTCCTGCCACTATTTGAAATCACATCATTCTGTGCTACATGAACCTGTCACTTATCCCCATCTACCGTGGTAGCCCTGAGCCCTCCACACACCTGGCATCCATCCTTCCACCCACACAGTGTCACCTGGTCCTGCACATGCATGTAGCCCATTCCCCATCTGCCACTGTGGCTCAGGTCTCCGTCTACCTGTCATTCATTCCCTGGCTGCCGCTCTATAGCTCAGTTCTTCTACGTGTTTCGTCTATTCCCCCGCGTGCCACAGTGGCATCTGGCCCTCCATGTGTCTGTCACTCCGTCTTCATCTAACACTGTACTGTTGGTTCTCCATCCACATGCCGGTCCTTGTTGCACTCACCACTGTATTCCTGGGTCCCCCATGCGCCTGTCTCTCCATGCTCAGGCCTACCACTTACCTCCGTCTACCATTATATCTTCAGGTATCCACATACCTGTCATTAGTACACGCATCCACATTAGCTGGTCTCTCAGAAACCCACCATTAATCCCACCCCACCGTTGTATGACTAGTTCTGCGCACACCTGCCATTCTTAGCCCTACCACCCTCACTCAGGGTACCACTAAGGGTACCTACCATTACCAAGGGTCTCATGCATTTCCTATTGATTACCCCTCTGTGTGACTCGCTGTCCTGGGCACCTGCGCTCTGTTCTCCCATTTGTCACGGTGTCACCCAGTCCTCCGTGCACTTGTCGCTCATATCCTTACCCGCTATTGCACCTCTTGGTCACACGTGTGTGACTTATCCATTTCCCCACATCACATTCTATCCTCCGGTGTTTCCTGCAGTTGCCACTCAAACCCCTGCCTGCCATCGTGTAACTCAGATATCTACCTAGCTAGTGCTTCCCCGCCCCCGTCGTCGCCCACACCGTTGCCCACGTTCGTTCCCCATGTGACGCTGTGTCACTCCGCCCTCTACGCAGTCCTTCTCTCCGTTTTCTCACACGGCATCACTACTCTGCCATGAACCTATAATTCATTTCCTTTAAAAAATATCATCTCCCTCCGTTGTTGCCCGCCTGTCATTCGTGCTCCCATCTGCCACAGATGGAGCTCCTCCGCCCTCACCTCGCTCTGTCGCTCTGTCGGCTCTTGCGCCACTCAGCTCTTCCCACACCTTCACCTTCTACGGGGCATGGCTCAGTTTTTGCTGGATCTGTCAATCACTCCCCTATCTGCCGTTGTGTTACTCCTATTATGGGGCAAGTCCCGCTCATTCATCTACGTGCCGTGATGTTTCCGTGATCCACGCACCTCCGTTCGTCTCCCTTCCCGCCTCATCTGTCGCGCGCGGCCTCTACCCGCCTGTCCTTCATTGTTTCCCCGGATGCCGCTGGAGAATAGCACTGAATATCACTCAGTTGTATTTGCTCTTGCCAAAACGGTATCTCTCCGTCCTCTTTCCACCCATTCTTTACTCTTCTACCCCCACCCCCATTTACTTTTCGGCCATCCACACACATGGCGTCCTTCCTCCCACTGGCCACGGGGCAGTTCTGCATGGAGCCGCCGCTCTCCCTCTCATCTACAGTGCCTTGCCACTCCCTTACCCTTCACTCCCTCTTTACCGAGTGTCATCGCTTCTCCACGAATCTTTCATGAGTCGCTCACCCACCACGGCATCTCTCGGCTCCCTGTCACTTATCCCTCCACCCCCACTGGGCCTCTTGGTCATCTCGTTCTTTTCTCTATCCGAAAGTGCGCCACCAAGTCTAGCATACACCTGTCCTTTGTTGGCACATCCACCATTGTGTCATCCTGGCCCCTGGGCACCTGTCACTCATTCTCCTGCCCATAATTATGTCAAGTGGTTCTCCTGTCCTGACATTCATTCTTCTATCCACCGCTGGGTCGCTCCCTTCCCTACACACGCCGCGAGTTGCCCCACCCGCCCCTGTATCATGTGTCCCCCCGCGTGACTGCGCGTCGCACTCCCACCTGTCTTGTGCCATTCCTTTGTCCTTGGACTTGCCCTTCATCCCCGTGGAGCACCCCCCAGTCTCTCGCGCGCCTGACGTTCCCTCTGCCATCCAGCCTTATATCGTTCTCCCCCATCTGCCCTGGCATCACTTATTTCTCTGTGAAGCTGCCGCTGATTCTCTCACCCACCATGCTATCCCTTAATTTCCCAGATCTCCGTTATTCATTCTCCCATGGGACCCTGTGTCACTCAGTTCTCTGCACGCCCATCATTCATCTCCCGGTGTGCCTTTTCAGACCCCAGCTCTGCGCAATCTGTCATTCCCATGGATTCTGCCTCGCGTTCCCTCATCCCTCCCAGAGCCAATCATTCATTGCCACGTCTGCTACCACTTGACTTCTTCTTTCCTCACCCTATCCCTTACTGCCTCCCCGTCTCTGTATCACTTTGTCCTCTATACACTTGCTCTTTGCCGCCCCACTTGGTATTAGCCGCTCATCTCCCTGGCTGCCGGGTCCACTCCTCCATCTGCTATTCTACCACACACTCCTCCCTGCACCTGCCGCTGACTCCTCTTCCGGCCACTGTACCACTCAACCTTTCATCCGCCCTTCATTCCATCTAGCACTGGATCCCTCAGTGTCCATCATCCTGCGATGTATTTCCCGATCCGCCATAGCATCACTAGGTCCTCTGCACCTGCCGCTCATTTCCCGCTCGCTTGCGTTTGCCAGGCCTTGAGAACCTGCCATTCGCTTCTCCATCCGACATTGCACCGCCCAGCTTTTAGGATCACATTCGTTCCCCACACGCTACTGCACCCCCGGATTCTCCACACCCATTCTGTTCATCTTCGCCTCCTCTGCAGGGTCACTCCTTTCATTCATCTATCGTTCACCTGCACGTGCAATGTTGCATCCCTTGGTCCTGCCCCCTGCTGGGCATGCCTGTCTCCCATGGCCTCACTCGGCTCCGCCGTGCGTTTCACCCATTTCCCATTTGAACCCTCTTCACGCCTGTCACTCACACCCCGCCCAACACATCTTCCACCCGTCCATTTACTCATTCCTCCATTCCCTGCCATGTCCCCAGGTCTTCCAGCGTCTGTAATTGCACTCTTGACATGCCGCCGTCTCCCTTGGGCCTCCATGGGCCATCGTACCTACCGTTGTACCCTTTGGTCATCCCCGTACCTGCCATGCCCTTCCCTACATTCGCTTGTATGTCTTGGTCATCCATGAGCCCACCGTGAAGCCCAACCCACCACTGGGGAGCCCGGTTCCCCACCCACCTGCAATCTTTCTCCTGCCTACCGTCGTCGTCACTCAGTTCCTATGCATTTCTTAGTCCTCACCCCTCTGCCACGGTGCCACTCACGTTTGTGAGCACCTGTCATTCTTTTGCAGACCTCAGTGCACTCATCTTCATGCTCCTACTCACCACTGTGTCTCTTGGCCATGCGCACGGTGGGCATGCATCTCACCACCTGGCACTGTATCATGCCATGTTCCGTGCACCTGCCGTTTGGACCCCTGTCTGCCACCGTATCACTGTTTTCTACTCAGCTCTCATTTCCTCCTGTTTCACAATCTTATCACACAGCTTTCCACACTGTGTCACCCCCTCCTCTGTGCGAACGTACTTATTACTCCTCCAGGAACCTACCATTCATTCGTTCATTCAAAATTGCACCACTCAGTTGTTTATCTACATACCATTCATTCTACCACGCACCGGTGAATCACACATTCCTCCATTATGCCAGTCACTCCTGCATCTGCTGCTACAGCATTCAGTTCTCCATGAAGCTGCCATTAATGCCGCCTCCTCAGTTGTATGACTTAGTCCTCCATGGACCTTCTTCTCATTCTCTGCCACCACCATGGTATCACTTAGATCACTGGGCACCTATCATCTATTACTCTATTATTGTAATTATTGTTATTATTATTATATTTGGTACAGGTTCTCACTACCCAGCCTGGAGTCATAGCGATCCTCCTGTTTTCAGCCTCCCCAGCACTGGGATTACAGGCGTGTGCCACCACACCCAGATTCGGTCACCAGCTCAGTGCACCTGGAGGTGGAGCTGATGTGGTCAGGGATCGAACCCTGGTCCCTGTGCTTGCCTAAGCAAGCTCTTAGTCCACCGAGCTATCTTACCAGCCTTTATTCCTCTGTTACTGTATGCTTCCTTCAGCACAGGTTATTCATTTCTCAGCTTCCTCTGTATCACACAACCTTCCACGCCCCCCTTAGTCTTGTACACACCTCTCAGTCACTCATTCATGCCTCCACAAAATGCCATGGCATCATGGGATGTTTTACCCAAACGTTTCATTCCTTCTGTGACTACCATTGTGTCAATCGGTTCTCTGTCATTCGTTCCTGTGCCACGGTGTCTTGCGGTCATCAGCGTACCTGCTACTTTCCCCATTGCCCGGGGCGCCTCTCTCTCTCCTCCATGCCCTCTCGTTCATGCTCCCATCTGCTACTATGTCATTGCTTCTCTCTCAGTCTGCTGTTTGTTCTTCCTTGACCCACTTGCCACTTGGTTCTGCGTCATTGACCCTTATCTGGCATTGGATCTTCGGGTCATGGACTGATCTGTTCTTTTCTCTGGCCCACAGAGCAGCACCACGTCCCCTGTTACACAAAAGTCCCCCTTCTGCTGCTACCCCTGTATCTCAATGTACTTAGTGCACCTGGGATCTATTTCCATTTGCCATTATAGCACTCGGTTCTCTGTGGCCCTGTCCACCACGGTGTCGCTGAGATGTCATTCATTTCTTTGGCCATCATCATTGTCCAATCTCACTATTGTATTTATCAGACGCTCACTCATTCTCCCATTCCCTGCCATCCCACTCAGGTCTCCGTGGGCCTGCTGTATGCTCTCTCATCCCCCCACCTACTGCTGTACCTGTCCTTCTACCAGGAGCCCGCTATTCATTCGCCACTCATCTTTGTGTCGCACATTCCTCCACAAACTTGTCTTGTGCTCTGCTACATCACTCCGCATTGCTGTGTCGGTGACTCACTGTGTCCTCTATGAATCCGCCATCCAGTCTTCCTTCTGTCTCGTACCGCTCAGGTCCCTGGGAACTTACCCTTCACTCCTCCGCTGCATCGCCCAAGCCGGTGCCCGGGTTTTCAGTCCCCACCCTGGACTCCTCACGCAGTCATTCTCAATGCACCCATCCTTCACCCTCCAGCTGCCTCTGCACCAGGTAGCTTTCCACGCACTGGCCACGCCCACGCTTAGTCCTTCTATCATTCCAGTCTCTGTGCACCTGTCACTCACCTCCTTGCGTACCTTTGTGATTCTCAGCTCCCTACACATCTGCCACGTGAACAGCACTAGCCACTGTATTGTGTGCTGTATTCCTTCCCAAGCCCGCTATCCATCCCTTGTCTGCTAGCTTCATGCATTCCCTTTCCCTGCCATTGTAGCACATGCGCTTGTTTTCTAGTCCTCTTCCACCATTAAGTCACTCATTCCTCCCTAAAACTTTGGCTCCGTCCCCCATCTGCCATTGTATCACAGTCCTCCCTGCAACTGTCATTCATTCTCCTACCCATGATGGCACCACTGGGTGACCGAGCACCTGTCACTCATTCCCCCACTTGCTACGGTGTTTCTCAATGACTTCCTGAGTGCCTACCCTTCAATCCGCTACCATGGTTACCTGTAGGGGTTGCCATCTTGTCCCATGCAGCCCATTTCCTCAGAATGAGACAATTCATAATGTTGATGGCCATTCTGGACTGCAGCTGCACCCTGGCCCTGACTCACCCTTTCTTCCAGCTCCTGCCCTGCTCCCTGCCCCTGTCCAGAGTAGACATCTGTCTTGGGCTGGGAGCAGGCTGGGTACGTCTGCTTCTGTAGGGCTGGAAGTGCCCTCCTGGGCTGTCTGGGCATCGGAAGGCCATGGCAGATGCTGTAGCCTTGAAGGAGGGCTAAAGCTTTTCACAGCGAGTGACAGGCTAGAGGCAGAACTTACCACTTCCTAGGCTTGGATGTGTGATCTCAGTCCCCAGGGCCACTGTGAGTGCCAGGACCCCGTCAGGCACTGGGCTGGCAGAGAGTGCCACCTGAGAACTAGCCTTCAGCTGTCGCTGGCTCTGCAGGGTCCGCCAAATGCCACCCATTCAGGAAGGGTGCAAGCCTCCACTTGGGCCTGAGGGTGCATGCCATGTGGATCAGACTTTCATCTTTGGCCCCTGAGTCCTCAGCCTACTTGTGACCTCTTCCTATCCCTCTCCCCCTGCCATAGTGTGGGACGTCATTTGTATGGCAGTGCCTATCTCAGGGCCCATGTCTTCTGTCCAGTGTGCTACATGATATGGAGGCTGTCCTCGTGTCTGTCGTCTTTTGCTATTCAGGAAGTGATGTAGGTGCTTGCGCTGCTCTCAAGAAAGCCTCTTGAGGAACTATGGCTGCATCTCTTATCTCAAAATCTTGTCTACAGGCGCATGCCAGGCTCCTGAGGGTATTTGTCGATTGGCTGCATGATGGACCCTCAGGAGCAAGAGATGCTTACTGAAGGGCCAGGAATATAAGTATAGGAATCATATGCAGTGTTGGAGGGTCCTCTTGGCCACAGAAGTTGGAGGAATGGACTGTGTGATCCTGCAAGTGGCTGGGGGGACCTTGGGGGGGGTACACCCAGTGTACCAGCTCAGCTGGGATGAAGAGAACCACCCACCTGTGTGGAGTGAGCTAGGTGGGTCAAGAAGAGACTTAAGGACAGATTCTGGGCTTCCCTATCTCAGGCAGAAGCTGTGGGCAGCGTGTGCAGCGTTGGAGGCCAGGCAGCTCTGTAGTGTGGGCATAGAGTGCTTGTTCATGGCTCTGGCTCTGATGCGGCATAGGCCAGCTTAGGATGACTTGCAAAACTGCTCTCACGTTTTTGGGTGAGCTTGGGAGGCAAGGTTTATAAAAGAAAACAAGGAAAATTGCCTTGACAGACCTGTGGCCCTGTAGTTACAAGAATTCCTTCCGTTTCCCCTCGCTGTCCTCCATCATATCTGTCTGCCGTATTCATCATTTGGTCAGAATGAATCATTCTGAGATTGTGTTCAGCAGCTTGTATCAGAGAACTGGAGAAATAAAATAGTGAGTAGAGTGAATCGCAGTTTTATCTTTCTCAGTTAGCACGTCTGGGACAGGCAGATACAGTTCCACCACGCTGTCAGAACCCTGGTCCTGCTGCCAGCTTATGTTGCCTTTCACCCTCAGACTGATGCCTCTTGGTTCTAAGATGGCTGCTTTTCTGGCAGGAACAAGAATGAACAAAAGCCAAAGGCATATGTCGGCCGAGCTTGCCACTTCTCAAAGAGCTTTTCTCAACAACCCACCCGATATCTTCTACTTGCATCTCACTAGCCTAGTCTGTACCTGATGGTCAATCCTAGCTGCAAGGGAGCCTGGAAGACTTCGAGTTATCTCCTCCTCCCCTTTTTTTGTTTTGTTTGTATTTTTAGGGCACAGTCAAGTGATCTGCCTGTTCACAGCCTCCCAAGAGCTGAGGTTACAGGCACACACCACCATGCTCAGTCTCAATTGCTATCTCAGCATACCCTGAGGGCAGGACCAGCACAGCAGGGCTGGGGAGCCTGCTTACAGGTGCTTTAATCCACTGAGGTATTTGGTTGGCGCTAGAGTTATCCTCCTTGAACTAGGCTAAAGTGTGAAAGGTGAGAAAAGAGTGAAACAGGGAAGGCAGGTATCTGTGGCATCTTTGGATGCATCGCAGGTCAGATTCCCCTTTTCTACTCAAATTTATACAAAACGTTACTTTTTATTTCTGTAGTCTGAAGAGACCTTTGTTTCCATGGTTATATAACCATTGAATCAACATGTCCTCATGTGTAGACAACTTAATGTTTTTAGTTTGGATTATTAGTTGTAGACAGTGTTGCATTGGACATCTTTGTGCCTAGTCTCCCAGGTCCCTGCACCCAGGTGTCCGGTAGTTGGTGACTCAGATTGCATCAGGAGAGCTCAACTGTGATATTGTGTTGTTCTCTCCAACAATGGCGGCACAACGTGTGGGTCTTTTGATTTCCCTGCAGCTACAGCAACCTTTGGCAATTTGAGGAACCTTTGGGATATCCTAATGCTGCTCCAGAACCTCTTCTTAGTCTTCAGTGTGGCATTTAGGTCATGTAGGGTGGGAAGCCTGGCACCACAGGTGAGAATCCATGCTCGCTACAACATAGCTGGTCAAGAGGGTTGTGGACACAGCTGGCGACACAAGGAATGGGCCTAAGGACTTCAGGTGGCTCTAGGGATAGGCAGGCATGCGTTGCCCCTGATATCCTGTGCTGAGCGGAGCTGTGGCCTCCAGGCTGCTGCCATGTTCAGAGGTGGGCTGTAGGACATGCTCACCTTCCTTCCTGGCTGGTGGAAGAGAGGATCCCAGATGAGGCGTGACACATCTAGAGGTTTGCTCTGTGCACCTGTCACTGGTGGTGTCTGGTTCACAAAGAAACCCCTTGTCCACCACTTACTTTCTTCGTCAATGCTTTGTGAGACAAAAAGCAGAGAATACTCATTATTCAGTATGCCCAGAAGGTACAGAGAGGTTAGTGAGTTGGGCAAGGTCACACAGTGGGTTTAGGACCTGAGGCCTGGTCTCTTCCCTCCAGCTCATCAAGCTTTCTGTGAACCCCACAGCCTTGCTTGAGTCCCCTGCCTGAGATCACAGAGAGAGCTGACCTTGATGCTAAACAACTGATAGTCAAAGAACTGAAAGGTCACTTGGTTCTGCTCTGCCTGGAACACAAGTTTGATTCCTTTAGAGCCAGGGTGCTCACTACCTCATTAAATTAGTAGGGAAAGGTAGGCACGGAATCAATGTAAAAACAGGAGATGGAGAACTTCTGGTGGCTCATTTTGGCTGTGCTGATGGGAGCTCTCTGGAGCAAGTGCACTCTTTCATTCTGTGGCCACATGAGAGCTATCATTCGTGGCATGCCCTTGGGGTTTCGGGTCTTTATAGGCACTATGTGTAGTAACTTCATCCTCTTAATAATCTTAAGTGAGCTATTTTCATGTATCCCCATTTTATAGTGGAGGACTGGGGGGGGGGGACCAGAGAGGGTCAGTAACTTGCCCCAGGCCACCCAATGAGTGGCAGAGAGGAGTTATGTCAGAAGCCTGAGTTCGTGGCATCTGCTCATCACTACATTGTTCTGGGCTGCTGCTCTCGACCATCTGTATTAGTCGGTGGGGTCTGTATAACAAGTCACCTGCAGCAGAGGCTTAAAAGAGCACTTATGGCTCAGAGCCAGGGGCTTCCCCGTGCTGAGGACCCTGGAGCAGACCACTGGGCAGAGCTTTCACACTCTGTGCCCAATGGTGACTTGCTTTCCCCCCAGGTGACAGCAATGGGGCCAAAGGGCACAGAGAGTGAGTGAGGTTTCCCTGAAGGACACAGGTGTTCCTTCCCCAAGTCTGCAGCAGAGCAGGCCATGTGACCAAGGCCAAAGCAGGAAGGAGGGAAGCTCCTTCTGCCCTGCCGAGGGCCCGGTGGGGGCATGGCTTCTGATGGGGCCTTTCTGTGTCTCCCGACCTGACCTCGCCTACCTCCCGTCATGATGGGCATCGGGTAGTGATGGAGGCTCAGCTTGGCTGCAGTTTTGTCCTCATCACAGTGCTGAGATGCTGCGCCGTCTTCTTCTTCTTTTTTAACAATTTTTTTAATTTTAATTTTTGTTACTTTTAATAAGAGATAACAATATGAGAGTTTCAAAACATGTTAGTAGTACATTCGCAATAGTTGAGACACCGCATATTGTTGTCCTCACAAATGTTATACAGAGCACAGGGTGCAGAAGTGACAAATTGAAGAAGAGAAGAAAAAGGTTTCTTCTCTTTGAACTAGGAGGAAGTAGTTGTGCACATAGTCCAATGTTTCATAATTGCAGTGGGTTACGTGAAACTGGCAATGTTGAAGGCTGTTGATTTAAGCCTCTTACAGCTCATCATACTAATCTAGCTCTGTGTTTTATGCCTTGTAATTAAGCTTTTCTTCTGGGTGATCAAGTGTAAGCTAAAGCAAGACCTGTCTAACAAAACTTTCATCATTTGTACTTTCCAGGGTCAAATCTCCTCAGGATTAACTTCGGAACCATATGCAGTGCTTTGTAGAACTGTTGTCAGTGTCAGCCATCAGGAAGAGTCAGGGCCAATGCTTGACAAGTTTGCTCTCTGTAAAAACCTGAGGGAACGTTTTCTCCCCAGATGACTCTTCCTAGGCACACTATACTTCACTTACTCCTTTCCTCTGAGGTCCCATAATCTCCTTGATCAGGAACTTTGGGAAACCTCTGAGTTATAGGATGCTACAGCACAGGTTTTCATATGTCCTGAGTCCTCACTGACCTTGAGGGGCTAGAGCCAAAATGATGGCTATCCTCATAGCCCTTCTTTTTCTCCAATTTTTGGCCTGTTAACTTATATTCTCAACCCTCCAGCAGAAAAGCTTCATGATACAATTACTTCATAACATAGGTAATTGAGCTCAACCTCACTGCTTTTCTACATATCATGCATCTTTGACTTAGCTTGACATTAGTATTTTCCTTCAATCATTGTTATTTTAATAAATCTCTACAGGTTGCGATAAAAGCAGTTACACATTTTTACACAGACATTTAGAAATCTAAGGATGTACAAAATTGTAGCCTGTCAAGCCTATGGTATTTTGCCTAGCCTCTTATTCTCAATTACTACACTTTTTAATCTTTTTGTTAACCAATCATTTACTTGAGAGAGAGTATAGCAGTAACTGAGTCTACAATAGAAGCAGCACACACCTGAAAGTCCTGAATGACACGCATTCCAAGCATAGTTTTAGTGTTGCTTCAAAAATCTTTGATTTCCATTCAGCTGTGTTATGTCTTTCCATTTTTATTTCTTCTTTAGATTTCTTATACTAGGGAGACTATACGATATTTGCAAATGTAGGTTTGGTTTATTTCACTTATGAGTATATGTTCTATATACATCCATTTATATATGAAGTCTTCCATTTTATCATTATTTATAGCTGAGTAATATTCCATTGTATAAAAATGCCACATCTTTTTTTAACCATTCTTCAAAGGATGGGCATTTTGTTTGTTTCCAAGATTTGGCTATTACAAATTGGGCTGCTATAGACATAGGTGCACAGATATCGCTATGGTATGATGTTTTCAGTTTTTCTGGGAAAGTTCCCAGTAGGGGGGTAGCCGGATTGAATGGGATTTCCAGTTCTAGTTTTTTAAGGAGCCTCCACACCGCTTTCCATAATGGTTACACCAATCAGCACTCCCTGCACCATTTTCTTACCTGTGTGAAGTGTGATCAGAAAACACATAGAATGTTTAAATTATAAAAAATAATTACATTGATAGATACGTTTCACTAATGTCCCTCAAAAATCCTTCTGCTTGCATCAGAGATGCTTATCCCACTGTTCTTGCCACTTTCAAGGCAGCTCTGGGTGTCTTCTCTCTCGAGTGTCTGTCACAGTGCTGTTGTGACTCCCTCAATGTTTTGAAGCAACTCAAAACATTCAGCTCTCCTGGTCATTTGGACTCTGAGGAAGGGCCAAGAGATGTGCAGTGCTAGATCCAGTGAACAAGGTGGGCGAGGACACAGTCTAACATTTTACAGACCTGCCCCTCCACGGGACAGCGCCCAGAACCCACAGCATTGTATTATTCTAATCGCATTGCATAAAGATACTCACAGAATAGGACTTCCAGATGGCCTCAGAAAGTGGCAAAAAGCTGGGAGTGGTGGCCCATGGCTGTAATCTCAGCACTTGGGAGACTGAGGCAGCAGGTATATCATTGTGAGTCTGACATGAGCCTGGGACTACAAAGTCAATCCAAGATCAATCTTAACTACAAAGTGAAACCTTAGCTTTAAAAGAAAAAGAAAAAGCAAGAAAACAGGAAAATAAAAAAATTTCTAGTATGTTCACAATGAGGGGAAATATTTTGAAGGAGATCAATGGGAATCTTTCTTACAAGGTTTTAAAATCTAAATGTTCAGCCCATACTTTGATTACACTGTATATAGCAAACATTCTGCAGCCTACTTTGGTAGAGCCACTGTAACAAAGAACCACAGCTGAGGGAACTTAAGCTATAGAAATGTATTTTCCCATAGTTCTAGAGTCTAGAGGTTCAAGGTCAAGGTGTCAATCTGGAGAAGGGTCAATTTTCTTTCAGGCCTCCCTTGTCAGGCTGCACATGGAAGTCATCTTCTCTTGTCCTCCCAGGGTTTTTTTTTTTTTTTCTCAATCTAAGGATATATTTGAAAATTTACAAGGTAAAAAATCAGGTATGGGGCTGGCCAGATAGCTCAGTGGACTAAAATGCCTGCTTAGGCAGATGCAGGGACTGGGGATTCAATCCCTGGTGCGCCATGCCAGCCCTGCCCCCAGGGCATGCTAAACCCACAGTTGAGACTGGACATGGTGGTGCACACCTGTAACCCTAGCACTTGGGAGGCTGAAAGCAGGAGAATCAGTATGAGTCCAATCTGTGTAGCGAGACCCTGTAGATCCTGTATTAAATACCAAAGAACAAAACAGAACAAAATGATGAGGTATGAAAACTCAGCCAACATATGGAGTGAGCCCTGGCCTCCTGTTCTGCTGAGCAGCCCTCAGGAGATGGCAGTCACTGGCCTGGGGAGGAGGGCAAGCCCTTGGCACTCCAGAGCCCTGCTCAACACACGTTGTCGTTAGGCTTGGTAATTGTTTGGAAATAAGCAGAATGAGTTGCCAACATTTGTTGGTCTGTCAAACAGTCAGCTCTCAATTTTGTGATAGTGGGTTGTCTATTTTGATGCTTGCTCTTATATTTATAAACATCTCTTTTACAACATTTAATTTTACTTGTGTTTTCCTAATTTCATGTGCTGGTGGTCGTTAGGTTTACTTCTCTTCTCTCTCCTTCCTCTTTCTCTTTCTTCTTTTCCTTCTCATTCTTCTCCTCTTCCTATTCTCTTTCTTTTGTCTTTCTTCTCATACTTTACATCCTCCAACTTTCCCATCTTCTTTGTCTCTGTCTCTGTCTCTCTGTCAGTCTCTGTCTGCCTCTCTCCTCTCCTCTCCTCTCCTCTCCCATCTCTCTCTTTCTCTCTCGCTCTCCCTCCTCTGTCTCTTTCTCAAATATGCTAGAGGCTATATATTGTCCTCTGTATGCCACTTTGGCTGCATCTCATAGGTCTTATATCATCATTTATTTGTAAATCATTTACAAGTGATATTACTTTTATTTAACCCAAGAGCTATTTGAGGTGTGTGTTTTAATGTCACATATGTGTATGTACACACACACACACAAACACACATGTTAGTATTGTGATTAGAAGCATGAGCCCTGAAATTGAATTGCTTGCCATTTATTAACTATACAACCTTAGGCATGTAGTTCAGTTTCTTTGTGCCTGGCTTTTGCCATGTATAAAATGGAGATAGTTTGTATGTTCATTTTTTAAAAAATTAATTTAATTTAATTTTGAAGAGTAAAAAGACCAAGAACAAAAATCAGAAACAAAGACAGACAGAAACAGGGTAACATACAATAATACATATGTTACAGATTTTCAAAACAAGAATAACTGATTAACAATGGTTGATATTTATTTTTTATCATCAAATCTGATGCTCAGGTTAACAGATATAGATGTGTAAGATTGGACATATGATTGAATATTACTGCTTGCTTTCAATAAACCTTAATTTTTTGTTCTTGTCTCTCTTTTTTCTTCTCTTACCTTTTTATATTGAATTTTTTTTAAAGAAATAACAATGTGACAGTTTCAAAACACGATAGTAGTACATAACCAATAATTGATACAATGCATATTGTTTTCCTTGTAGTAGTCACACAGAGCATACGGTGTAGTCGTGATATTTTTTCTAATCATTATTCATACAAAAAATTTCTTCTCATTGAACTAACAGAAAGTAGCTGTATATATAACCCAGTGTTCCATAATTTCAGTGGGCTTTTGGCAAATGTGGCAAGGTTGGAAGCTGTTGCTTTAAGCCTTTTACAGCTCAGCATGCTAATCTAGCTTTACCTTTTATGTCTTAGGGATAAATTTTTCTGCTGGGTGGTTAAGGGCAAGTTAAAGCAAGACCTGTATAACAAAACATGCAACTTCTGTATCTCCCAAGGTCAGTCAAATCCCCTGAGGATTTACTTTGAAACCATGTACAGTGTTTTGTAGAACCGTTGTCAGTGTCAGCCATCTGGATGAGTCACAGGCATGGCTTGACCCTTTTGCTCTCTCTCTCTTTACACATTAACTGCTATGAAAAAAGAAAACTAATGGAAATTATTAGCACAATCATCTCAGCTATCCTGTACATATACTTGCATGTTTTTGCCCCTACCCTTTTTCCTATCTTTTCTCCTTTCTCTCTTCTTTGTTGTTTAATCTTTAAGTTCCATTTCTTTTCACTTTACTGTACCTGTTATATCTTTCAGGTTTTATTTCTTCTTTCATATTCTTACAAAGGAAGACAATGTGACATTTACACATGTGGGTCTGGCTTATTTCGCTTATGGGTATAGTCTCTAGTTGCATCCACTTACCTATGAAGGCCTCAAGTTTTTCTTTATAGCTGAGTAATACTCCATGTGTAAACACACCACATCTTTTTCACCCATTCCTCAGGTGCTGGGCCTTTTGGTTACTTCTAAGATTTGGCTATGACAAATGGTCCTGCGACAAATGTGGGTGCACATATATCTCTATGGTGTGATGCTTTCAGTTCTTTTGGGAAAATGCCCAGAAGGGGAATAGCTGGATAGAATGGCATTTCCAGTCTCAGTCTTTTTTGAGGAGTCTCATGCTGATTTTCATAGTGGTTGCACCAGTCTGCATTCCCACCAGCAGTGGAGAAGAGTTCCTTTTCCCCTGCAGCCTCTCCAGCCTTTGTTACTGGATGTTTTCTTTATGATAGCCATTCTTTCTGGGGTGAGATGGTATCTCAATGTTGTTTTAATTTGCATTTCTTGAATAGCCAGTGATAGGGCATTTGTTTGGTTTTTGAGACAGGATCTCACCACAAAGGCCAGGCTGGCCTCACAGAGAGGGAAGGGAAAGGGGAGGAGAAAAGGAACGAAGATGGGTCAGGCACGTGTTGCTACCTCCACACAAGGAATGCAAATGTGACGTGCTGTGATCGTGTACTGATAGAAACAGAAAGATAAACAAGAAGTAAATGAGGCTTAATAGGAAGGGAAAATTTTATTTTAGTAATGATATGCATCAGATTGTCTTTTGGTCTTCTCTTGAGTCTCTACAAAATAAGCGAAGGTGAAATGAAAAATGGAGATAGTGGTAACAGTGCCCTACAAGGTTGTTAAGAAGATTGTTAATTATTTTATTCTAAACATTTAAAACAGCTAACATGTTCGCCCTAGGCAGATTTCTAGTGCATAATTATATAATTCTCTGTCTCTCTGTCTCTCTCTCCCTCTCCTCTCTCCTTCTCCTCTCTCTCTCTCTCTCTCTCTCTCTCTCTCTCTCTCTCTCTCTCTCTCCCTCTCCTCTCTCCTTCTCTCTTCCCTTCTTCTTCTTCCCTTGTATTTGGCACCGGATCTTGCTACACAGCTCAGACTCACTGATTCTGTTTCAGCTTCTCCAACACTAGGATTATAGGTGTGTGCCACCACACTGTGCTTGCTCGCTCTTTCTTTCTTTCTTTCTCCCTTTCTTTTTCTTCCTTTCTTCTTCCTTTACTTTTCTTCCTCTTCATCTCCTTCCTTCCTTTCTTTTCTCCTCCTCCTCCTCCTCCTTCTTCTTCTTGTTCTTCTTGTTCTTCTTGTTCTTGTTCTTCTTGTTCTTGTTCTTCTTGTTCTTGTTCTTCTTCTTCTT
>PVJA010039431.1:0-19136 GCA_004027025.1 Myocastor coypus | reverse complement strand
GGTGCCTATAATTTTATTTTATTTGTTTATCTTTTGTGTTTTAGGGAAGTGTCTACTGGGTGTTCAGGGTCTCATTACTAGATCAGACTTGTAGTGATGCACCTGTTCACAGCCTCCCAAGAGCTGGGATTATAGGTTTGCTTTACCACGCCCAATCTCAATTGCCATCTCAAAGTGCCCCAAGGGTGGGGCCAGGGGCAGACCCCAGGACAAACTTCATTTTACTGCTAACCATTTCATATGCCTTCATTTCATGCGCACAAAAAAGTGCTTTTATGCTTATCATGCACAGTTAAATTTTTAGAGCTGAAAAGTAAATGTGTGTGTGTGTATATATATATATATATATATATATACATATACATATATATATATATATACATATATGTATTTATACACGTACATATAAAATGTTTGATTTATTTCTATTTACCAATATTTACCATTTTCCATATTTTCATTCACATTTCTTTTCTCTTCCAGTATCATTTTCTTTATCTCAATTATTAATTCATGCAGCTTTTTACTTATATGATCATGATTTTATTTTTTTTTTCTGTACATAGGACTGAGCTCAGAACCCTGAGTTTGCCAGGGAAGCACTTATTCTAATGATCATTTTATTTTTTATACATTAGTACATGGTCTACAGGGTCTCACTACACAGAGACGACTCCTAGTGATCCTCAGATTTTCAGCCTTCCAAGTACTGGGATTACAGGTGTGCACCACCACACCCAGTCTCAATTGCTGTCTCAGTGCACCCCATGGGTAGGCTGGCAGAGCATGTTTGCTGGGGGGGATTGAGCCCTGGTCCCTGTGTTTGCCTAATCAGGCACTTTAGTCCACTAAGCTATCTGGTTGATCCTATATAATCTTGTTCTTATGGCCATTTTTGTAACTAAATTTGAGGCCTACACATTTGTTTAGTAAGCTCAATTTTTTTCTCTTAGTGCATAAAGTGTTTGATTATGTGATAAGTGTGATACAAATCATATAGTAAAAATACTACTTTCTCCCTTAAATATTTTCCTACCATACATGTAATGCTTGAAAGATTTTTTGCTTATTAGATTTTTCAATAATACAAAGAAATAGTTTAATTTTGTTATTTTCATTATTTTTTCTTTTATATCTCTTGCACTCTAGGGTAAAAAAATACCCTTTATCTTTAAATTACCTGATATTATACTATAGGCCTTTCATACCATTTTTAGAGTTTTAAAAATGTTTTTCCTCTAATTTCCAACTTGAGTGGTATCTTTGCACCTGTCTCCAACATATTTATTTTTTGTTTTTGCCATTTTGCATCTTTGCCCAAACCTATGCAATAAAAATATTGTGTGGTTGACTTTAGCAGCCGCATTAGCACCTCCCTTCAGCTTGCCCACAAGTTTTACCATGCCCGAGGTTGAGCCCACTGCCTTCATACTGAGCTTTATTCCCAATCTCTTTTTTATTTTTATTATTTTTAAAAAATTTTGACACATGGTTTTAGTGATTTGCTAAAGTTCTTGGATGACCTCAAATTTTCTATTATTCCTGCCTCAAAGTCCAAGAATTCTCAGATTATAAGCATGTGCCAATATTCTTGGTGGAATTTCCTCTTTAAAAATACCTTATTTTTCTGAGGTTGCTTGTCTGCATTATTTTCCTGCTCTTTTATTTATTATCGTGTACTTCTAAACAGAGCTTTCAGTTCTGACTTGTGCTATCCTTTTGAGGTTGGTTTCTGTAGTCTTCTATACTGAGTATATGTTATATTTTTTGTGACTTTAAATATCTGCATGCTATTAATTGAAATTTAGATAGATATTCCAGGTAAAGTCTAGTATAAACTCAGTTGTTTACAGTTTCAAAGGGTTTAAATTTTTATTCTGGTAGTCATTTGATTTCCTAGATTTAAATCATAAACTGTTTTCTTTTCCTTCTTTAAAAATATTTTTAAAAAGTATATTTATTACAGGGTCTACAGAGTCTCACTACATAGATCGGACTCGTGCCTTCTCAGCAGGTCCTGGCAGTGGAGTCGGCATGGCAGGCAGAGGATTGGAACCCTGGCTCGTCCATCAGCCTAAGCAGCATAAACTGTTTTCTTACACAGTATATTCAACTTTTTCGCACTAATAGTTACATTTGTTGTATTGTATTTTTATTGGTACATGTTTGCACAATATAATTTACTTCTGTGGTGGAAATATGTAATACATTTTCACTATTTTTTCCATTTCTTCTTTTTCTTCTCCTTTCTTACAATTCTGTTGTTTCACTCCTACTTGAGAAAGATTTATCTCCCAAACTTATGTTACCTGTCCTTGTCTATATTTTGAGTTTTTCATGTAATAGAAAGCATGTTTTAGTAAGTGTGTGTCTATTTTCTCCTTATATTATAGCTTTAAGGAATATATATTTTCCTACAAGTCTCTTAATTTTGTTTTCTTATGTCCTCCATTGTGTATAAGCATTACGGTATTTTCATCCACTTATCTGTTGATGGGCATATAGCCTGCTTCCAAGCGTATTTCTTAGGAATTTTATAACTATAAACATGAATATACAGGTGACACTATAATACATCTTTCGCTCTTTGGGGGAAGGTGCCTAAAAGAGGAAGAGGTTTAAATGGGAATTTCAATTTTAATTTTCTGAGAAACATCTTGTTATGGTTTGTCTAATTGTCCCCCCAAAGCCTCATGCAATCATGGGTCAGGGACTTCTAGAGTTTGAGACTTGCCTCATGATCCTTGGGATTATGTGTTTCAGTACTGATGGGATTACGGGTCTGAAAACTTCTGAGATTATGGGTGTAGCCTAAGGCAGATAGGCTGAGGCAGACAGCCTGAAGGTAATATAGATACAGACTTGTGCTGTTGCATTCTGCTGCTCTGGTTGGTTATTGCCTCTGTCACCATTTTGCTGCTCTTTCACCGCCATGAACTGGATGCTGTCTGCCCTGTTTCACTTATCCTTAGGCCAGCCGAGTATGGACTAAAACCTTCACCAACTGTGAGCTAAATAAACCTTTCCTTCCTTCATTTTGTGTGATGGGTATTTGTCCCAGAAATGAGTAAAAAGTAACTAAGACATGTCTATACTGATTTTCATGGTAGCTGCACTAGTTCACATCCACACTAACAATGTAGAAGTGTTCATTTCCCCCTCAGCCTAACCAGCACTTAGTATTTTACATCATGATGATAGACATTCATTCTGCAGTAAGATGAAATCTGTATTGTTTCAACTAACACAGAACTTCACCACTGTGAAGTTTGTTTTAATTACTGCATGCTTACTCTGTGGCTCTTCAAGTTCCCCTTTGGTTGTACAGCTTGGTGCTGAGCCAGGTGTTTCAATTTAGTTTCTACAATGATTTTTCTACTTCACTTGCTCTTTTTTTATTTTTTGTCTTTTCTCACAAATTTCTAGCTATTTTTGCCTATCCTTGTTTCTGTCTCCTAAAACCGTTAAGAGTGATGGTTCAGCTCCCTGTTTCCCAACTATGCACAGACTGGAAATGTACTAGTTCACAATAAAAACCAAACAAAGGATGAAGAAATCTCGGTCAGTAAGATCTGTGTTTGAGTACATTTTTTTTTTTTTTTTTTGGTTTATGCTTATAGAAGGTCTTAATGGGTCACAGTGGAAGAAATTGCAAGTTTCTCATTATATGATAAGGTTATCCATTAACTGTGATGTTAACAATGCACCTCTTGCAGATATATAAAGTCTTTTTAAAGTGTATTTCCTATGCATCCTGTTTTAGAAAGATCCTGGAAAGAGGACATCCCCAAATGAAGTGTAAATCAAGAAAAACATGAGAACTCATACAGGAACATGGTCTTCTGTCTTGCAAGATAACCTCCAAGCTACACAGTTAGAACTGAATCTCAAGAAAACAGCATTTTTTTTACTTACATTACATATGCAGCATTTAGGTCATTATCATTGTAAAACACTTATTTTTTCCCTTAAATTCAAGTTTAACTGTAGATCTGACATTCTAACATAAAATACTATGCAACTTTATGGCTACAACATGCTATAGTGGAAGTTACCTAAAAAAAGACCCTCAATTCTTCTCTTACCTACTTTAAAATAATAAAGAAATGTAATCATGGAAAAAATACATTTTTATTTCAGAGATCCATGTATATATTTCAAAGTTCAGTGGCTAAAATAGTTATTTACTTCTATAAGTGTGAGTTTTCAAGGACACATCACTCAAGAGAGAATAAACAACAAATAAAATTACTGAAATTAATAAAATTAATGTTTCATTAATTTGTTAAAATTCAAATCCCATCTGAAATATTAATATATCTGCTAAGTACAAATTCTTTTGAGTTTGCTACACCTGTGGTAGCATACTTTATGTCTTAGTTAAGTTAAATGAACAATTTCACCACCTTTATATTGATCATATTAGAATTTTAATAGTTGGGATAAAATATGGTTCATTTTCATTGAGAAGTATTAAGTTCTATGGTATTAAATATTCTTGTCTTTTTCTCTTTGATAAGCAGCATAAAGATTAGTGCAGTTTATGGCTGATGAGACCATTAATGTAAAGACAGAAGCACTGGACTTGTTTGGCAATGCTAAAATATACCTGGTTGCTTAGTTGAATAGTATTTTATGGTAATAACTTTTAAAGTTTAAGTGGAATCATGAAAGTTAAATATGCTTATAGAAAACTTGAACATTCCTAGGAAACCTTCCATTTACACCTAAAATGCAAGTATAATTCATTGTAGAATTGATTGCTGCTTTGACTTTTTCCTCTTTCCTCCATCTCTGCCACCTTGTTTCCCTCCTTATCGGTAACTATTTCCTCTCTCATTCTATTTTCTCTCTTTCTCCTCTCTTGTTCCCTCCCTCCCTCTCTTTTGCCTCCTCATGCCCTTCCATACCTTCCGGCTCCCTCAGTCTCTCCCTTCTTTCATTCCTTTCATAGATGAGATCAAATAGAAATTAAGAAATGCATCTCCACATTCAACTGTGTGGTTAGTTGAAATGAAAACATATTTGACTTTACAAATTTGTAATGTATAATATAGATTTAAGTATAAAGATGGTTTTATTAGTATCATAGAATTTTTCCCCAAAATCCTATGAAACTTATTGTATTTTGCTCCTTTAATAGATAAGTAAGCAGAGATGAAGACTGTAATGTCAATCTTGGGTGAAGGGGCCTTAGAAGTCAAACTGAAGGCAGACACAGGTGGTTGGAAACAGTATGTCTTACTTCAAATTACTTTTCTTCTCTTGTGCTACATTGCCCTCTCTGATCTATGAGAAATGATTGTTTTCAATTTAATTGCACAATTATAACCTGTTCTAAATAAAACCCTATCACCACATATCTTCTTTGGGTCAGCATCAATACTGTTAATTTAGTGAATTAAGTAATATTTTAGTGATGTTTTGTCATACCAGCTCCTTAAACAAAAACAGAGACATTCTAAAGACAAGGTAAATATTCTAATAGATGAATTTGCTTTTCAGTGTGTAGTAAAAACGTTGACCATCTTTCAAACACTTCAATAAAATGTGAGGTTCAGGACCCAACTCTACCAATTTTATTTGTTTCAGATTGAATCTAATTTTTTTTTTTTAAAGAGGGTTGTTTTCCTGCATTTCATTTTCTGAAACTTTTAGCCTGTATAAGAGAGAATATAAGAAACTTAACCGCTTAAACATCTCCCATTTGAGAGCAAAATCATATACTGCAAAATTCGGAGTGAAGTGCTGTACCAACTTTTAAATGCTATGAGATGATCCACTTTCGGAATGATAGTAAGAATGAGTCAGTACTGTATACTTGGCTCACACCTGCCTTTCAAGTGTTAGAAAGTACTTTCTAAGTTCAACCATTCCTATCTACTCCATCCTTTCAGATGGGAAACATTTTTCTCTGAATTGATGACTACTTATTTTTCAGCTAAAGTAAATACAGGTCTGTATCTTTTTTTCATTTGTGTGAGAAGCTGACACATTCTGTCACAACATAGCTTGAGTAAATGGGAAAGTGACAGCTTCCTGGCAAAATTTTAAAGAGATAAACATCTATTTTTGTTTAAACAGCCATGAAAAAATCAGATAGAAGCTTTCCAGGTTGAAAGGAGAAAGAAAGCGTGAGGGGTGCACATGTGCAAATGCATGCAGGAAAGCAAGCTTCTGATGTTTGCCTCCACGATTTTAACCACAGCTCAGCATTTTTTGCAATTAAATGATCTCTTTGGAAAATAAATTATATCAGAATGACTGAATTATTGACAAAGTGGTTCAGTAGAATGCAAGCAATCATATATTATTAAGTATATTTTCTTAAATTTAAATACATTGTCTTTTACCTTCTGTTGAAGCTTGTTCCGATTTTTAGTCAAACATTATATTCCCAAACATTATATTCCCAAATTTCTTGATTTCAGAATGGCTTCTATATAGATGTTATTACTTAATCTTTATGCAACACATTTAAAATAACATAGTTTAGCAGTGTTTTTCCTTTTCTCTTAGCATATAAACATTACTACTTTCACTTAAACTTATCACCTATTATCTCAGCCAACAGCACTACTTAGAATACTTATATTTTTTCCTCTTTTTTTGCAATAAGGGCTTTAAAACATAGATCCTTATAATTTGACATTAATTCATGTAACATAGAATGAATGGATACTTCATATTAAATTTAGTATAAAAATTGAGTAAATAAGAAAGTTTGTGTTGATTATTGAGACATAAGATCACATTAATGTCAGTCAGAGGTATATATTAAATATAACAGTATTGGATTTTATAACTCATTTATAATTCCTATTGATCTTAATCTTCTTTATAGCACTGTGTGATTATTCTTCAGAACGTTGTTGAGCAAATAAATTGTAGTCTGAGGCTGCATATCCTATGCTGCTGCAGTAAAACTTTCTGAGCCTAGCATTTTTAAAGGACCATATAGCTTTGCATGTTCCTCCTCACCTGCACACCAGCCCAGAAAAATCACCCTCATCTCTAGGAAAGGGAGAAAGGCAGAAGATCTGAATTTATTCTTCAGTTATAAGATAGGGATCAAGCATACTCAGCCTTAGTATTTCTGTTTGTGCTACAGAAATATACTTAATTGTACTTAATTATAATCTGAAAACTGTTATAGTATTGCTGCAACAATTGCCAGATAAATTAGGTCATGATAAGTATATTCAAATTATTTTCATACTTGTCTAAAACGGGTTTTTGGTTGAAGACAGTTATAACATGTGGTTACTTTAAAACTGGTGTATTGAACTATCACGTAAGTGTAAACTCCCGTATCATTTATATTTTATTTTCACTTTCAGTGCTCGTGTTAGAGATCTGACTCAGGAGCTTGCGCATGTTGGGCAAGTGCTTTACCACTTAGCTACATCCCCAGTCAGCATTCCTTTTTTTTTAAATCAAAGCCAAAACCATATCTAAAATATCCAATAATCTCCTCTTAGTCCTTTCATTCCATAACTCTTAAAATAAGAAAATGCAACTAATGAGCATGTACATTTGCATCTGCACTTGAACCTGCTTCAAGTTTTGACCTGTTTCCCTGGCCTTGGCTTTCACAGTATATTTCTGATTGACATACCCAGGACAATGTAGGCATACAGTCAAGATGTTTAGGACGATGCTGAAGAGAAACAGCTGAAATACAGACTATCATATCATAAACAGCACCTTCAATATTCTGACCTTAATAATGACCTCTTCAGAGGCAAGAAGTGAGAAAGCTGGCCTGGGATTTAAATAAACAGCATATTCATTTTACATTGATGTTTCTTGATTAACAGTAGAAAACACTGCTCCTGAAAGCATCTGCAGTGTCAGTAATTCCATTAACAAAGAAGCCACTTTATTATCAACATACTGTAGATTCATTTTAATGTGTCATTTGCACTTCAAAGTCGCATAACTTTTATTATGGTAAATCAATTAAAACTATTTCTCATGATAATTTATCTTCAGCAGAGTTTATCATCTCAGAGAATGCAATATTTCCCAATTTAACTTCCAAGACAAAAGTGATGTAATTTGAATGCCTTTTACTGAGCTTATTAAGCATAAAGATCACAGAAATTTCAAACCCTGAAAGATAACTGTTTCATCTATGTGATAAAGTAGGAGCCACTTTTTTTTGTAGTGTAGGATAGGTAGTGGAGACAGTATGCTAATTAGTAATATAACCTCATTTACTGATTCCCTGTGTCTCCCATTTTAAAAGATAATATAGTAAAAGCACTTAGTTGCTTTGATATTAATTTTAAAGAGAGCATAAAGATTTATATTTAAAAAGTTTTAATTGAAATTGCAAATGAACTGAAATTCAAGATGATGCACTTACCTATTTTGTTAGTTTCAATAACACAAGATAGGCTCCCAGGATTTGCATCTATGTCTTGTCTTTTAAAACTGCTGATATTTTTTTCACATTATTGAAGATTTCTGAAATAAGCCATTTTAGTATCCATTTGTAGCCTGAAATGTTTATGTGGGAATGGGATTTGATGCTTTTCCAAAGTGAATATTTAGGGCTGGTGAGATAGGTCAGTGGACTAAGCAAATGCTTAGACAAGTGCAGGGACTGGGGTTTGATTACCTATATCATATGCAACATCAACCGCAGCCCTGGGTACATGGGGCTGGTCACTAAAACTGTGCATGGTAGTGTATCTCTGCAATGCCAGTGCTGAGGAAGCTGAGAACAAGAGGCTCACTCGGAGTCTGAGCTGAGTAGTGAGACCCTGTACCAAATATATAAATTAAAGAAATAATTGAATGTTTATCTTTAGAGGATATTCTCCAACATTTGGTTTTACTACCCAGAAGAATTTAACCCAAAACTTCTGTCAATAGTGATAGAACATAAAATATTTGTAATTTGTAAGTGGGAGCAAAAATTTTATATAAGCTTGAGATCTGTTTCCTTAAAAAGATGGATTTGGTAAACCTTATTTTCTTATAAAAACAAGCAATTCAGATGGCAATTTCTTCTTATTTCTGTATTACCTAGAAAACTCTCACTAAAATGGATGAATTATTTATCTTCTTACCAGTGTGTACAGTCTTGTAGTTGGTTTTTAAGTATTGAGAAATTTGTGCTTAAGAACCCAGTTTGTATTGCCGGACTGTAGAATCTCCTATCAGCGAGTACACTTAGAGCTGTGCGTTGCGGCGTTGTGGAGGTGCAAACCTGAGTTCTGTGTCTGGTCCCTTGGCACTTCCTTTCTTTACAGTTTCCTGTTGTGCTTTTCAAAACGAGTAAACTGAGAAGCTTTACTCAGAAAGACCCCTTTGCCATGATATTTCCACCCCAAAGCAAGCCTAGTGAGCAATGAATCCCTGAAAACATGCTAATAGAATATTCATTAATGTAATTATTAGGAAGATTATTTCTAGTATCTACAGAAGTTAGTTGGCCATTGTTATGGTTTGTATCTAGTTGCCCCCCAAAGCGTCTTGTAAATTATGGGGCTGTTAGGCCTGAGACTCAAGGGGCAGAGCCTGAGGGGGCGTGGCCAAGAGAGGCACGAACCTGTCAGAGTGACCCCCCCCCACCATGCAGCTGTTTCCCGCAGAGGTATGGAGCAGATCATCCTGGACCCGGCAGCGCCCCAGCCCCTCCTCCAGGCCCTATAAAGCGGGGACAGCGTCTTGAAACCTTCAGTAACTGTGAGCTAAATAAACCTTTCCTCCTCTAAGCTTGTGTGTCCAGTATTAGTCCCAGCACCGACAGAGCTGTAACTAAGACAGAAACCACACTCTGTGGGAACCACACTCTATCTCTGCATTTGTAATGCAGGTATGGATGTATTTATATAAAATACATATGCTTTATACATCAATTAATATATTATGTATTACATTCTAAATGTATAACCTAAAAATAAGGAATTTAAAAATAGCTTCAATTCAAAAAGTATAAAATATCTTTTATTTCTACCCAAATATTTTTAGACTTTAAGTGGATTATAAAGCTCCTTATGTTGGTAAGAAAAAAAACAAGAAAGAAAAATAATGTCAAATTTAAAAGAAAACAAGGGCCAGCTAAATAGCTCAGCAGCTTAAAGTGCCTGCAAGCAGGTGCAGGGCCAGAGGTTCAATCTCCTGGCCTGCCTCCTGAAGTGCCCCACCCCTGGGGTGCACGGAGACAGCAGTTGGGACTGGGAGCGGTGGCATGTGCCTGTGATCCCAGCTCTTGGGAGGCCGTAAGCAGGTGGATGTCGAGGAGTCCAATTTAGTAGTGAGACCCTGAACACCCTGTAGGCCCTTCCCTAAAGAGAACAAAATTTAAAAGAAAATAGGCTAACATAAGCCATTAAATTGATTATTTTCAAGGTAATTATAACCAATAGAACAGATAAATGTACCACTCTAGAATTTAGTTAATTTGCAAATTTTCCTTTGGATAGTACTAGGAAGTGGATTATATGGATTACAGGAACAACAAAAGAATGCTTGCCATCAGTAATATATTTTAAATTGTACATTTTCAAATTTCCACCATGTGGGCACATGATTAGGATTAACTTTTCTTGAGTTCTTCCATGGATGCAAAATTCAAATAATTTTGATGAATAAATTTCAGACTGTATTTCTAGCTCAGTTTTTATTTCCTAAAGCCTTCCATCTCCAAGTGCTTCTATAATTTTCTTATAGAAGCAAAGGATAAATGAGATAACAGAATTTACATTATGAATTACATGGTGATCTAGTTTTAGAATGAAATAAACTGCTACTTTTGGAATTCTCTGGTACAGTGACATGATCTGGCTCATACACAGGCCTTCATAAGCTCAAGACAACAAATTAAGACTACCAGTTATAGTATTTTCTATTGTAGTAGGCAAAATAATTCCTCCCCCATCCTCCATGTCCTTGTGTACATACATCCTAGTCCCTGGAAGTTTTGAAGCTAGATATTGAAATATGCTGCATTACCTGGAAAAGAGGAATTAAAGAGGCAGATGCAGTAAATTTTGCTGATTAGCTAGATTTCAGATGTGACAGTGGCCCTGGATTACTGGGGGTAGGCACTGTACTCAGAGTGTTCTTAAATGAGAAGAAATGGCTAAATAAAAGAATCAGAGAAAGTTGCGAACACAGTGGAATAATGAAGGAGATGTAGTTACAAAGAGTCAGGAAGAAGGCTATAATCCGAGGAATATAGGTCGCTGTCAGGTGGCAAAATCAGAACACGGTATCTCCCTGCTGGAGTCTGCAGAAGAAAGATCAGCCCTGTTGATGCATTGATTTTAAACCAGTGCTATCAGTGATGAACTTCTGACTTCCAGAAGCATAAAATTGTTTTACACTGCTAAAGTGGGATTTTTTTTATACATCAGAATAAAGCTAATGAAATAGTGTTTTGATGTTCTGCATGAAATGCATACTTGTTAAAATTTGACATGTTTCATCAGCTTATTCAGAAATTCATTAGTAAGCATTCATAGAGCAACGATTATGATGTATATTCAAAACACATGGCTAGAAAATATAGGTGCAACAGTAAATAAAGCCTTCCATATACTAGCAGCATACATACTGTAGAATTTTAGTCTTACTAAGTTTATTAACAATAACAGCAGGTAAATTGAAAATGATACTCAAAACAAAAGCATCATTCACATTAGGTCATTATATTTTTCAAAATTTTGTAGACATAAAGAATATTTACTGTGGCAAATCTGAGGATAGTAGGCAGAAAAATTATTTGATCACACTAAATTTCAATTAATAGGCAAGTTAGCTGTTTCATAATTTTAATCAGATCACATTTCATTCTCTGTAGGAATGAGCTGCTCCAGATACTGTAGACATCACTCTGTGCTGCTAGGTATGTATTTGCACACAGCATTCCTTCTGTGAGATGTACTCTTCTTATGTTTTGCCCAAGACAAGTTCTCTGCATTCTTCTTTTTCATTTACCTTCACATTTTACTTTACAATATTTTTGACTCTCTTCCTAGATCAACTTATTTAGTTGTGTCGATTTCTCAGTTTTCAATACACTGTCATATTTAACAAGAATACTGAGGAAATTTTTAATGTTATGTACAATGGAAGATCAATGCAAAAATGGGCACAGAACATACAAATGTATATTCAGAACAAATGCAGACTACTTGGGAGTTAGTTTCCATGTCAAACATAAAGAATACAGCATTTTAAAAGTATCATGATGTTATATAAAGTGACTCCAAATATTGAAAACAGAACATAATTAGAAAGCAGATATCTTTTTTGAGTGAAAGTATTGTTTCTGGCAGTCATTGTGACAAACATTCTATCAGCACTTGGGAGGCTGCAGCAGGAGTTTGCTATTAATTCAAATCCAATTTGGACTATACAAATGAGTTCAAGTCCAGCCTGCACTACATAATGAAACTTTGTCTCAAAACAAACATAAAAAACAGACAACAAAAGAATTGGCACTATTTTATAATGTTGAGGATATTCTTCCTCCTCAGTGAAAAGGAGAGAAGTTGCTATGTTCCTAACCTTCTCACTGTGGAATGTTTTCCTTCAGGAGACCCCTCAAGGAGCTCCACAGGAACCTTCTAAAGTTAAGGCATGCCACAACCTAAAGTTTCAAGCCTGCACAAGGCAGCAGCACTTATGTGGTGTCCAATAAACACTTAGAATATGGCTGCTGTATGTGTCTAGCAGATGTTGAAGGAAGCGAGATGAGTATTGCCTGAGGGTCATAAGAAATGCTCTATAATGTACTTTATAAGTCATGATCTTATTACACATAACAGCGTTTGTAAGTTCCTTCTTAGATTACAAGATATTACTACTTGTCTTTACTTTTGGCTCCTACTTTACCAAAGATCCTATAGCTGTGTTATCTATATACCTATAATATAATGGCTGGCACATAGTGAACATAAAATAAGTGGGGCATTAACTGATAAAATAATGTTAGAGAAATTGGCAGAGTTAGAGCCAGAAAATGCCCACGTAAATAATTGTTTACAAGATGAAGTGATTTACAAGGCAATAGTATTTTACATCTAATTTCTCTAATACTTATCTTAAGTGGATGGTGAAAATATTGTATCTTTTAAACTGGATAACCCATTTAGAAAAAAGTACTGATTACATAGCCAACAAGAACAGAATTTGTTTTCCTAATTATTTTCTTTTCCCTCATTATTACATCATGTTGACTTAAAATACCAACTGAATTAAGTGATACATCATAATTTTGTGTACATGAAAACAATAGAAACATTTTTTGAAAATTGGCATCATTCTTTCATTATTGTCATTATCCATACAATTTATTAAGTGTTGAAATCAATTAACAAAAAGCCAAGAGCTTAATTTAGCAGTCATATTATCACAAAATATACATAAATGATTAAAAATCCCATTCTAAATATTATGCTTTCCATTTCTTTCATTAATAACATTGCTAATTTAATAACCAAACCTTGACCATGCTGGTTTTTTATGGAATCTACTTTCATTACTAGTAACAGTTTTGCCAAGTAAGCTTCAGGGGGAAGTAATTAAATTTAATAGAAGCCACCTTCATTTTGAATCTGCTGTCAATTTAAAGCCATGGGGAAAGGTAATTACATTTAATAGACACCACAGCTTCTAGAAGAAGATGTACGGTGTATGACGTTAATCATTAGTCTAACAGTCTGAAAAGTAAAGACTCACTTAAAACAAACCCCATACAAGTAAGTTCAAACCTCTTTTTTTCAATTTATCAGAAACAATGATATTTCATACTTAAACATATGATCAAAATTTTCCTCAGAAGATTCAATTCACTGATTTTAAACAATGAAATTAAGGTAAGTGAGACTTACTTTTTGAATTGGTTTTGCTATTAAACTTATTTTTCTATGCCAAGTGTTATGTAAATTAAAGATTTTACTGAGTTTCAGCAGATAGAAGTTTTAAATCAATGAAATATAATAAATATGAAAGCAGAACATTACATTTCGTAAACACAGCCACAAGCCTGACTGCATTTTGCTTAGCATTTTACAGGTTCATTAGGCCATTTGGCTCTCATTGAAGTCACCTTAGATTTAATTTTTATATTTTCTTCATGGTGCGTGAATAATTTTGGCATCTGTTTAGACATTTGATTCTAGTAACAGTTTTGAATCATGCATAGATAATGAGTTCATAGATATTTCTCATTAAATCAGAAGTAGTTTTCAAGTGTTTATGAATTTGAATGTTTCTAGAATTAGTAAAATGCATTTAGAGACTTACAATCATGACTCTGTGTTTCTCTAATGGTTTCTTACTTGTTTGCATTCTGTCAAGCACAAATACAAATAGGATTGGGGGCAAGAAAAATAATGAAAAATTCATTTTAATACGGAAGAAAACCAAGTATATTTCTATGAAAACAACAAATTGATTCAAATTTCATTCACCACTTAGCAATTATATACAAGTAAAAAAAATCCTTTAGATATTATTCAAGAAAAATGCAACATCACTTATTTGGAAAGATCCATCTAGAAATACTTCTTTACTACTTTTTGGATTGGAAATCAAATTGTAGTTATGTATCTTTCTACGTTTATGTTTCCCAATTATCCTTTTAACTATCTATCAGTGTGTTAGGGAATACCAATGTTGAGTTCATTCATTTTTCAAGTGCATAGTCAAACTCTATTGGTTCATTATGTTTAATAATGTCACTTATAATTCTCAAAGGGTACATTTATATGAGGCTTTGTTCTCGAAAACTATCAACAATTGCTTACTTATTGGGGATCAAGTTATACTGGAGTTTTAAAAAGACTAAACATCATGATTAATGAAGCAATCAGTGAGCAATATCATGTGCCTCAACATTCAAAAGTATAAACATAATTTGATCAACATTTTCAAAGGTAAAAAATTATAAGTAATTATTCATACTTCATATGAACAAAATAAAATGTAATCCATAAAATTATGAGTTTCTAAATTTAAGTAGTGCCTGGGCTACATATTTGCAATATCTCAATGGATAGCTAGATATTTTTTTTTTTTTTTTTTTTTTTTGTCTTTTTGAGACAGGGTCTCGCTATGCAGTTCAGGCTAGCCTTGAGCTCACTTTTGTAGCCCAAGCTGGTCTCGAACTCGCACCAATCCTCCTGCCTCAGCCTCCCGAGTGCTGGGATTACAGGCGTGAGCCACCACGCCCGGCTAGCTAGATATTTTTTAAGAGTAAAATTACTATTTTCAGCAACATTTTAAAAATTTAAACTATGAAGTTCAATTATTGAAATATACACGAGATTTTTTTAGCCTTGGCTAAAGTAAAATTCTTTAAAGCTTCTTAGTAATAAAAAGAAACTTGGTGTGAAAGAATTTTTTGTAGTACCAAGGATTGAACTCAGGACCTTGTACTTGCTAGGCAAGCACTTTTTCTACTGAGCGATCTCCCCCGGCCAGCTTGAAAGAATTTTGAGGGAGAAAAATGATACATAATCTTGTATAGTCTATTAAACTACCAACTTCAAAGAAAGAATCTAATTGTAATTGTTTACATAGATTATTCCAATTCTCTGTACTACAAAGTAATATATTGGTCAAATAATAGAAATTTCAGAGATATTCATGAGATTTAAATGTTTAATAAGTTCTTTATTGTTATTTCGCTTTTCTCAAATACTGAATATGGGGAAATTATGTTCTGTTAAAGCAGATAAATCACAAACACTTAGGTACAAATATTATGAGTTCATGCAATCCATTTGGTGCTAATAAAATGTCCATATCGCTGTGCTCTATGAAAATTATACCATGGTGAGTTAGGAATAGCACAATAATATTTTCAGAATGGTATTTCTAGCAATTATTTGTTATCATTGATGAATGTTGTTAAAAATCTAACATTGGAATAAGGTATTTAATATCATCATAAAGATGCATTTTAATTTTATTTCTTTGAATAAATCGTTGCTATACATAAAACAAGTACACTGATAGTGTGTTTTATGGCATTAAGTTAGTTATTATACAGATTAAATTGGCATAGAATAAGAAAAAAGTGGAAGTTTACAAACAGAATCTGCAGCTGGCCACTGTCTTCCTCATTACCCTTCCCGTGACCACCATTTTCCCATAGAAATTCCTATGATGATCTTTTTCTGTCCCCTAACTGCTCTGCGTCTTACAAAGCCCACTGTGTTTCATTAGGGTTTTGCATGCACCCACAAACCCCTAATGCTTACATTTATCATATTTTTTCAGTTGGCAAATACTCAATGTCTGTCACAAAAAGTAGCACCAATTCCATATTTAATTTAGTAATCATACAAAATAAAGTCCCTTCTAATATGGATTACCATGAAATACCTTGTAATACTTGTGTGCATCTGCTTACCCGTCGTAGAGGAATAATATCTGATTTGCTTTATATTTATTGCTAAAATTTTATGCATGTTTTCTGCAAATTAGAAATTCTACATTACCTGGCACAGAAAGAGCTCACAAAATATGGGAGCTCTAGAAATATTTCTTAACTTTTAAGAAATAAATGGCCAGCTGCAGACTTCTATGTTACAGTCACACTAGAAGGAAGAAGATTTACTGATGGCTAGGAGATTTTGCTTGCCAGTGCTGTCCAGAGACCTTGATCCTGCACATACAATTTCTTCACCATTTGTTAGAGCAATTTCCATGAGACCTATTGTGTAAGGATTAAATGAACATCATGAAATTTAAATTTTTTTACTGCTATACTTTAAAATATATTAAAGTGGTAAAACTTTTAAAAACTACATTTTGCTTTTGTCAATATCTTTATAGTGTTATAATTTCAATATGCAATACATAAAATAAGCACTAAAATATTTTACAATTTTATATTATGTCTTCAAATCTCAGGATCTATTATATAAATCTGGATGGACTAGCCACTCAGGACTCTCATCAGCCATAGTGGACAGTGCAGCCATGAATCGCCGGCCTCTAGCTGAGCTGGGGAAGCTGGCTTATCAGCACTGGATTTAGTGTTTTCTTTAGTTCTGGGAAGACTGGGCTACTACCCTGGGACTGTGCTTCAGAGGGTTCTTCTCTGGACCTCCTTGCTGTACATGTAGGATATCCTCAAATAAAAGCAAGTCCCAAAACCATAGTTACGTGCTAATCTGAAGTATTTGCTCTCCATTTTTAGACTTCTGTCAGTATACCTGGGACCTCAGTATTCCCTATTTGAAATGCCTTGGCTCCAAGCCCAGGTCTATCTTTATGACAGTAGTTCCCAGCATGTGCACAAATCCAAAGAATGAATAGTGTCTTGAGATAGAGAGGGCTTGGATATGTGAGCTTCAGTAGACTTCCATATTTTCAGGTCCATTTAGACAGAAAAGAAGATGGAGCAGAAATCGCAAAGTGATCTGTTGTGGGCCAAGAGCCTGCTGTCTGCTTCCCTGGTACTTCCTGGTTCTCCTGCAGACCTCGAAGGAATCTGAAAGTTCCCATGTTAGGTCTGGGCTTCAGGGTCATTGAGTGGACAAGGTGGCCAAGTCAGGAGCAGAGAGGAAAATTTACCATTCTTTTAATTTTGAGTTATAATTTAAATGCATAAACCTATCATCTGTGGACTTCCATTTGTGCTTCCCCCCTTGTTTCTGCACAATGCTAAAGAAATATTTGGCAGCACCTGCAGCAAGCTTGCAGGAGGGGGAGCAGAAGACAGACAAATGCCTCTGCTTTTAACATGACCCACATTTCTTTCAAGAACTGTAAAAGCTGGAGCCAAATTGCTAAAGAAAAGAAGACACAAGTCTAACAATAGTCTTATAAAATATACGTGGTATTTGATGGGTGGGTTAGGCTTGAGGAGGACTCTAAGAAGCAGATCATGCTTTTTAAAATTTTTTCCTAAGTCTTTAATGCACGGATTTTCAGAATATGTAGAAAATGTTCAAGGGACATTTAATTTCTTAATGAAAATGTAATTCTTTGATACAAGGTTTATCAAATGTTTACCAAATTTTGTTTCATTTTTTTGGCTACTTTTCAAAAGTACTTTTTATTGACAATCCTATGTTTTCATTGCACTGTATATGTCTTTTTATGTATTATACTGAGGTATACTTTGTTTTCTGCATATTTATTTTGATTCCTAGAATAGAGACAAAATTAAGATAGAGCCATAATATAGTCCCAATTTTTCCAGCATATATCCTACGATAACACATTGTAAATACCTATGAAAATATTTACTTAAGTAAACTGTAATGGATAGATCTTTCACATCTAATAGGAGAACAGAACTTAGGAAGCAAATTCAGCAGCAGTAATTCCTCTGCCTCCACATGGGGCCATGTGGTGAGACCTTCGATCACCAGCAAGACCAAGGGCAAGACCAAGGGAGAGAGGCCCTTCCATGTCATGAATCTCAGAGCTGGGTAGAGTGGCTGGCACATCTATCCTTCTGCTCCCCAGAAGAGCAGAAAAGAGTTCCTTGTTTTGGGGTACCCACACATCACCACTGGGGAAGCGAAGGTCACGTTTATACCTTGGCTCACCACTCTGATTGTCACAAATGATTCCCAGAAAGGGGACAGTTTAAAATCTTGCAAAGCAGTACACAATCCCCCACTTCTAAGGCATGCTGCTCTTTACTCATTTTTTAATCCACCTGATGCTATTCTTTGTTCATAAAACTCTGCTGTATGTCAACATGAAAAAAAAGCTAACCTCCTAGCCTAGTTTTTTTTATTTTAATACATTCCTTAAGCATTAATACAATTTTTGTTTATTTCTTGAAGGTGCAGAACTTGTAACTTTATGTTGTCTTGTTTGTTTGAAGCTCTGATCATGCTTTCCTTGTTCTGGCCTAAACATCACCAGATCCTTCCTCTGCTTTGCACTTACGTAAAGTGCTACTCAGAGCTCTTTTCATTGTTGCAGAGCTCTCTCTGGTTGCTGAACTGTCGGTGTGCATTTCAAAGGAAGGGTTCAGGGCCCGGCGGGATGGCTCAGTGGTCTAAAGCGCCTGCTTGGGTAAGCTTGGGTGGCTTCAGGGACCGCAGTTCAATCCCCGGCACCACATGCTGCACCAGCCCTGCCCTCAGGGCGGGCTGAGCCAGCCATAAAAATGAGTGAATAAACAAACAAAGGTTCTGAAA
>PVJA010039430.1:0-19151 GCA_004027025.1 Myocastor coypus | reverse complement strand
TTAAAAAAAAAAAAAAAAAAAAGGAAAAAGAATATACTTCTCTTGGGGCCTGGCAGGATGGCTCAGTGGTCTAAAACGCCTGCTTGGGAAAGCTTGGGCGGCTTCAGGGACCGCAGTTCGATCCCCGGCACCACATGCTGCGCCAGCCCTACCTTCAGGGTGGGCTGAGCCGGCCATAAAAATGAATGAATAAACAAAAGTTCTGAAACAAGAAAAAAAAAAAATTAAAAAAGGAATATACTTCTCTTTGGACTAAGAGGAAGCAGATACATACACAGTCAAATGTTCTGCAATTGCAGTGGGCCACCAGTGAAGCTTGTGATTTTGAAGGCTATTGAATCTAAGCCTCCTAAAGCTCATCTCACCAATCTAGCTCTGCGTTTCATGCATTGTAATTAAGCATTTTTTACCATTTTCAATTAAATAAATATACACAATTGTTGATTGAATGGTATCTATTGAAATGGAAGTCTTACCTGGTTTTTGACTTTGGTAGCTGGCAGGCGTGAAGTCCTGAGAAGAGTAGGGCAGCGTGACTTAAGTCAGCTTGTTGGCCGTGGGCGCCGCGGCTCTCTGCACTGCTGTTTGTTGAGGGTATAAAACTGCATGCGTGCATGCTGCTTGTCACCCTGATGTGAGGCCTAAGCAAGTCTAAAATGAAATTGTAAGGACTGGAGCATTATATTCCAACATAATTTAAGGCTTATTTAAGCTAACAGTAATGTGGTTTAGCAACTTAAGATTTATGTTGTAAGTGTCAGGTGCCCGGTCCAGGGAAAGCACCTATTAAATTTTGAAACATTCTTACTTTAGTAAGCGAAGTGGATGAGTAAATAGTCCCTTTGTGCAACTGATGCCAGCTTTCGCTCCTCTCCTGTGCTTCTGCTACAAGACAGTTGGTCCACAAAAGGGAAATAGAAAGGCCTGCTGCCTCGTGCTCATTCTGCTCTGCGCCTCTCGTACCGTCAGATGCTAGTGAATGCATGAGTGAAGCCATGTGCTGGCATTGCTAGGCTCTGAGCTTGCACACAGTAGAATCCTGGTAGTAAATATTCATTGAAAGAACAAACAGATTGAGCCTACAAGAAATGTGCGTTCTGGTGGGAGCGGTGCACGTTCTTTCCCTATTTAGGAATAGGAGCTGCATCTGCATCATGCGTAAAGTGCTTTATGACTGCCCAGGTAGGAGTGATTGATTTTCCATTTCAGCTGCTCCCCTGAAAGGGACAATTGCACATGACAAGAGAGATTTAATGAGGTTGAGCTCTGAAAGATGAAGATGAAATATCATTGCAACATCACAAGGAGAGCAAAGAGATGAAGAAAGCCATTAGCACGTAGTTGGTAATGTGCCACATACAAGGAGCGAAGGCTTGCTTGGGGAGGTGTCTGATGGAAAATAGAGTCGATTCCTAATTGTATCTGCTTTAGAAAGCCGGCAAAACTGACAGGCAGGGCTGTCTGTGCTGCACAATGCTGAAATGGGAATGCTTTCTGCCTTTTCATTGTGATGTGATCAGCCTTTCTCTAGGAGTCCAGAAGGCCCCAAAGAACTTTATTTTTATTTGAATTTTTAATCATTTAATCTATTATTCTTTTCTATGAAGCTTTTCTGCTAAAGTAGGAAGCAGTGCAATAGTCCATGTCTTTGCGTTTTATTTCATGCTACAGCCAAGCTAACCAGAATGTGCAGCCTCTGTGGTTCCGGCTCATACACTTCATGGCTCTCTTTTTGCCTCCACAGAAATAGAAAAGTTTCAAAAAGGAGAAGGCAAGGATGAAGAAAAGTACATTGACGTGGTGATTAATAAGAACATGAAGCTGGGACAGAAAGTGCTGATTCCTGTGAAGCAGTTTCCTAAGGTGAGGCGTGAGGTCGCGCTGCAGGCGTGTTAGCCGGAGCCTCAGAGCAGCAAGTGTCTCACTCGTATCTGTTTGAGATTTCCTAGATTGTGTCTTCTTAGCACCCACTTCCTGCACACACACTTGAAGTTAATTAAAATTTACTTAATGACTTTAGAGATCCTGTTTTGTTATATGAATAGTGTGAATTATGGAGCCCTAAGAAAACATGCTATAAGTAAAGTGGGCTGGCTACCTGTCTTTTTTGACTTTAGTTTCCCTATTTCTAATATGCAATTGGATGGTTAAAAATTAAATGCAATTATCCACAGCTGGTGCTTAGGACAACGTTTAGCACACATATGTTCAGTATTGTCATCTGCTCTAATTTTATTTAAATCTTTTTGATTTATGTGTTTTCTTTCAAGTGTGCATGTGCAAGACTCACACTCGCTGTATATACACCAGCAGTGCATGTCTTTTGATTGCTGAATAGCAATCCCTTACCAGAATATAACATAATGGGTCCACTCTGTTTGGTGTTATTGTAAATTTACTGTTGATATTTCCTTACTAGTCATTTTATGACTGTTTATTTTTGTTTCTCTTGGGTAACACACTTGATTGCAATTGATATATATTTGGGTTTTGTTTTGTTTTGTTTTGTTTTGTTTTGTATTTGCATTGCTCAGGTCCCACCACAAGATCAGACTTGTAGTGATCTGCCTGTTCACAGCTCCCAGGAGCTGAGATTCCAGGCGGGCATCACCATGCCCAGTCTCTAGTGCCTTCTCAGTGCACCCCCCCCCCCCCCAGGACGGGGCTGGCATGGCAGGCCCAGAGATTGAACCCTGGGCGCCTGTGCCTGCTTGCAGGAGCTTTAATCTGGTGAGCTATTTGGCCAGCCCCGATGTATATTTAGTTTTACAAAAAGTTCCTGTGTTTTCTTCCAAAGTGCATTTCTCTTTTATCGTGTCCACAGGTAATACATGCCTGGCTGTGACTGCCTTACATCTGTTATCAATGGCAGGGGCTGCCAGGTTTTCTTTTATATTCGCTAGTGATGCTGAAGCCTTCTTGTGATACTAATTGACATTCCCCTGATAATTAATAGTTTTGTGTAGGTTTTCACATACCTATTTTGAGTTGTAACCTTTACATCACTAAATCATTTCTAAGTCATTTATATAAAATCTGAGTCATTGACTAGATATATACTTTGCAAATATTTATTTGACTCAGTTTATGGCTCACATACTGTTTTCTTAGCGGAATCCTGTGATAAAGTGAAGGTCTAAATTTTGATGGGGCGTAGCTTATTAGGGTTTGTATTTACGGTTGATTGTGCACGGTGTGACATAGAGTGCTGCTGTGATTTGAACCATGTCCTCCAAAATTTCTGTGTTGAAATTCTTTTTTTAAAAATTTTTTATTTATTTTATTTTTTCTTGTTTCAGAACTTTTGTTTGTTTGTTTGTTTGTTTGTTTATTTATTTATTTATGGCCGGCTCAGCCTGTCCTCAGGGCAGGGCTGGCACAGCATGTGGTGCCCGGGATCAAACCATGGTTCCTACAGCTGCCCAAGCTTGCCTAAGCAGGCGCTTTAGACCACTGATCCTGCCGGGCCCAAAAATGGGATTTCTGTCTTTTTTTTAATTTGCGGGACCAGGATTCGAACTCATGACCTTGCACTTGCCAGGCAGGCACTTCTGCCATGGAGCTATCTCCCCAGCCCCTCTGTGTTGAAATTCTAAGACCCAAATTCATATGTTAACGGCATTTGAAGATGGAGCCTCTGAGAGATGAACAGAATCCTTTGAGGCCTTGAGGAGTGCACCCCATGACGGCATTGCCAGCTTTAGGGAAAGAGGGGGAGCCCTGTGCCCGTGCTTCCTACGCCTCCATGCGCTCTACTCCTCTTTGTCGGGCAATGAAATGTCTCTCACTAGTTTCTAAGCAAATGCCAAGTAAACTTCTGGTCTTTATGTATTCCCCCATCCAGAATATTTTCTTTTGTTAATGAATTAAAAGATCCAGTTCATTTTTCTCCCACCTGATTGTTCACTGTTTCCAGCACTACTTGTTGAAAGGTCATTTTCTGTCCACTGATTTTTTTCAAACTTTTGATGGAAATTGGATAGCCATGGAAGTTTGTTACTTGTGAGCTTCCTATTCTATTCCACTCCTCTTTATGGGTCCTTAAACCAGTACCACACTGTCTTTTTTACTATAGCTTCCATAAATATGGGAGAGATAAAAATACTGTTACTTCAGTTTTGTGCCTTTTCAGGAGTGCTTAGTTGGGCCTGGGAGATAGCTCAGCGAAATAAGTGCTTGCCCTGGTACCACAAAAAAATAAAAAGTAAAGAAAAAAAGAAATGCTTATTCATGGAGGAAGATGTTACATAGATCCTTTACAGTTCCATGTCAATTTAAGAATTTATTAGTTAATTTCCACAAAGTGACATATTCAATTGAATATATTGAACAAGCTGGGGGAATTTGACATCTTAACATTGTTGAACGCAGTTGAGTCTTCCATTTCTTGAGTATGGCTTATCTCTTTTATTTAGGTTTTCTTTATCTGCTGTCAGCAGCATTGCCTATTTTCAGGCTAAGGTCTTGCATTCCTTTTGTCAAATTTACCCATGAATAACTTGCGCTTTCAGCAGTCTCATAAAATACTTTCTTGTGAGTGCTGCATACTTGCAGTACGTGACAACCATACTCGTCTTGGGGGTTCACACCTGGTTGCCCCTTCTTGCCTTCTTTTTTGTCCGCTTCCTCTTCTCTCCCACCAAGTCTTGTTCGCCTATACATTTTTTCTTTAAATCTGTCTTCTCCTCCTTCCCTTTCCACTTCCTGTCTCTCATTCCCCTTTCACTGGAGAGTGCTTTTCTGTTTCCTACTGTCTGTCCTCCTCCCCTTTCGCTGCTTGCTTACTCTTTCGGTTTCTCACAACAGAGAAATACCGCGATGTTTCCGCTTGGGCATCTTTTTGTCTCCCCTGCCATTAGAGCGGAAGGGGATCCATTGACCTAAGCCAGCCTGGGGCTTGCACCTTTTTCTGTTTCTCAGAGTAGTGCTCTGTTGTGCATACTGCAAACACCACATTTTCTTCATCTCTTCACCTTATTTTCAACAATATTATAAATTTAGTATTTTCAAATTATTTTACTTTTTCTTCTAATACAATTTTTATGATATCTTCTGCTCTGGATAGTTTACTAGCTTTGGTTGGCTTTTAGTTATCATATTATCTGCCGAAACAGTTTTACTTCTTCCTTTGCAATCCTATACCTCTTGTATTTCAGCGTCATTATTGCATTGCTAGAAATCTCATAGAATTCTGAACACAAACGGTGAGTCTAGTAGAACTTTCCTTTATTCTGAAACAGTGAGGAAAGCTTGTTGCATTTTTTACAGTTGAAACCTATAGCCATACGGTCTTGGCGGTGGATGCTGTGTGTTAGGTAAAATGTTCTTCTGTTTCGGCACTGTTGACCGTTTTGAGCTTGGATGCTTGGTAGCTTTTATTGGTGCTTCTAGCTTGTGTCTGTTAAATGAATACAGAGGGTTACTTCCCTATATATTCTCATAGGGTGAATTTTAACTATTCACTTTTATGAAATTAAAACTTTTTAGTTCTTTCTTAATTAAATACTACTTAGTCAGGACATTTGTATATTTGTGGATTCAGTTGCTTCTGTGATCCTGAGTAATATTAACAGGATACATTTTTAATAATAGTTTTGAGACCTTTGCCATTTTTATTAGCTTAGTAAAATGAATGAAAAAGTGTTATATTTTTCTCACATAATGTATGTCAGGTGGATATTTTTTTCTAAATACTTTTTAAAAATTCACCAGCGAAGCTGTCTAGTCCCGGATTTAGCTATCAATTCAATATTGCCGATTGATGAAGTACTTCTCAGATTTTCTATTTCAATTTTGTGACAGTTTTTGCTTTCTAATGAGATTTGTCTACTAAACCGTAATACTTGTTAGTGAATATTTAAGTATATGTTTTGACCTGTTTTTCTCTTGCTGGCAGATTTTAGATTTTACATAGGATAAGGCGTCATAGGGAGTTTGTATACATATATGGTACATCTTCCTACTTTTGTCCCCATTTTACTTCATTTGCATAGGTGTTAGAGTTTTTGATATTCTCTCTGAATCTTCTTTGGCTTTTGTTTTTGTGTTTTGGATTTTTTTTCCTTTTCTTTTTGTTTTAGAATTTATAATTTCTACTGTTGTGTTTTATGCTTGTTTGATTTTTTTTTCTTTTTGTTATGATGGCTTTGTTTTGCTATTACCTCTGTCCAGAAAATTTTCTTTGTCAGGGACTGTGATTATCTTTTGTAGAATTTATGTTTGGTATGTGTATGTGAGAACATTTTTATTCTACTTTGAGTTTTTTCTTTTCACTCATCGTCAATTGCTACATTTATGTTATTGAGTGCCGATAAAATATGTGATTCACTCTTATAATAGTCTTATTCTAGTTCATCACATGTTGAATAATTTCCGGGTTGCATGGTGGATACTGAGTATGCACTGAGAAAACTCTAAATTCCATGGTGTTTCTTTAAGAACGTGGATTTTTTTCCCCAGCTTATCAACCTGTTGAATCCAAACTGCTGACTATTCACTGGAGCGGTGCTCAGTTTATCCCTCTTTTTTAATTTTGCACTTAATTTTTGGCATGTATGATCAGAGCTTCGCCAGAGATTTGGGTAGATTTGATATACAAAACTTGGAATCCCAAGTGACAGCTCCATTTCTGCTTTTTTAGTATTTTCCCTTTATATTTTAGTAATGTCATGGTCTGAAACCCAGCTATTCAGGCTAAAAGCTCTGAAATTAGTAAATTCAGCCCTGGCTATTTCTTCCTTTGCTATCTTTGCTCTGTTTCACAGACTGTGCTAATTTGATAACTCTCCAGGGTGTCACATAGTTGGCTATGTATTGTAGAGTTCCAGAGATTATGGTTGATGCTTACAGTGCTATTCTAGTACCCATAGAATATCTACTTTTTTTATGAACGGAAAAAGTAATTAGGAATATTTCATATGCAAGCTCCTTATTGAAATAAAGCAGAGCTCATGGAAACCTTTACACATCGATTCTCCATGCTCAATGTCTTATGTGTTTAAGGGTCCACTGCTTTCAGAGTACATACACTAAGAAGATGAACAGAGAGAGTCTCTGTCCATAAGCAGTTTATAGTGTAGTAGGCTATGATTAATCCAAAGTTGATACTTTACCGTGTACAAGTTAGTATAAGAAATAAAAAATACTAATAAAATGTATGCTGAAAATCTCACATATCTTTGCAGATTGGGTGAGGTAAGAAAATTATAATTCCAGGGTCTTAATACCTTGGAAATTTCAATATCTTTAATGTCTGAGGTAGGTTACTTCAAGGTCCACTGCTTTCAGAATCATCAAAAAAGACTGTAGACATGCAAAGAACATGGACCTGCAGAATTCACGCAACGTTGCGTGAACAGTAGTGTGGCACTGCCACCATTTCCAGGAGAAAGTAGCTTCATACTTGAATCATGGAGCTGGCTGAGTGTAGATGCAGAGCCTGCACCTTGGGAGTAGCTGCGTGCCAGTGGGAGCAGCAGACGCACCCGCACGCTGTAATCTTCCAGGGTCAGAGATAGCTTCTTAACTTGCATATCATTTTGTGAACTGAATAGTTTCAGTTCTTCTGAAGGATTATTTTCTGCATTCTCAATGACATGCATTGACATAAAGTGGCCATAATATGAACTGCATAGTATTCAAACCTGAAAGTTCATTTACTTTCCTTTTTTTTTTTTTTTTTTTTTTTTTTTTTTTTTTTTTTTTTTTTTTTTTTTTTTTTTTTTTTTTTTTTTCTTTCAGTATCAGGGATTGAACTCAGAACCTTGCACTCACCAGGCAAGGGCTTATTCTACTGAGCTATCTCCCCAACCCTCATTTACTTTCTTGAATTGTGTATTTGCCTTAAAATAACCTCCAAAGCTCATGTACTGGAGGCCTAACCCTCAGCATAGCAAAATTAGAGCTCAGCATTGAAAAGGTGATTCACTTGGTTTGTGGATTGATACTTTGGATGGATTTGATGGGATGCGATGAAAATTTAGAAAGGTGGGGCCTCACTGAAGGGAGAGAGACGTGATACTGTGACCATGGTGTGTGTCTTGTCCTCTGCCTCATTCTCTTCCTTCCCATCTCTGTTTTTCTGTCTTGTGGCTGCCAGGACACAGTGCCTTTTCTTCACCTTTATCTTTATGCCATGATATTTCCATCCACAGGCCTGGAAAAAATGGTACTAGCCAACCATGACTGAACCCTTTGAAACTGTGAGCCACAATAAACCTTTTCTTTTTTCATTAGTGCTTTCTTCCATTCCTTTATTCTTGTATTCATCCAGTCATCCATTCATCCATCCATCCCTGCATGCAGCCATCCATCCATTCATTTATTCTTTCTTCCATCCATCCACCCATCCACCCATCCATCTACCCACCTGCCCACCTGCCTACCCATCCATCCATCCATGCATCTATGCATCCATCCATCCACCCATCCACCCATCCATCTACCCACCTGCCCACCTGCCTACCCATCCATCCATCCATGCATCTATGCATCCATCCATCCATCCATCCATCCATCCATCCAGGTGGCTCACATTTTTGAAGGCTTTCTCTGAGCCAGGTATTACTGTTATGGGAAAACCAAATTGATGGAGACACTGGTCACAAGAAACTTAGTTTGTCAAGAATTTAGATTCATTAATATTTGTTATGCAGAGTGCTATGCAAAGGCAGAAAGGAGAACTGTTTGGATACCATTAGAAGAGATTTCTTTAAAGGATTGCCTCTGAAATGATCAGTGGGTCATGGATCAGGAGTGACAGGGTAAGACTGAGGGTGACCATGGCAGAGGAATATAAGCTATTTCACTTGGCTAGACAAAGTACTGTTAAACAGATATGCAGGGCTTAATAGAAGCTGTAACAGGTAGGATTAGCTAACAGGGCTATCCTAAAGTTAGGACAGCAGGTGAAATTTGAGCTGTCTTGGAGGATGTGGGGGAATTGTCTAGGTAAACTATTCAAGAGAGGGGATGATATCAGTGCAGTGTGATGTTGGGTAGAAGAATGCGTATGCACCATTTAGAAACTGAGTTTGAATTTGGAATTATGTCAGCTACATGTCTGTGTAATGCTCCATTGTGACATGTCCACGCAGCAGTCCTCTGTTATGGGTGGGGATGTGTTCCAAGATACGCTGCTGTCGCCAGAAAACACGCGCAGTGCCCAGCTTTACAGCGGGTGTCAGCTCCTATCTATATGCTTGTGATCAGATTTTATTTATAAATCTGGCACAGAGATTAACAATGAAGAAAATAGCACAGTTATAATACACAATAAAAAATATTACTTAAATCTTACAAAGTATTCATTTCTGGAATTTTCTACTTGTTTCATTTGGTCCAGGATAGACTGTGGCTAACTGAAATCTCAAAATGAAAAACCAAGGTTGACGAACTCTACTGTGTTATATTGTTAAGTAAAAGAAGAAAAGGAGAAAAAAAGTAGGACTCATTTCGAGAGTTTTATAAGGAATTTATAAGGAACTTCCTGGAGAGTCGGTTTACATTTTATGTTCACTCTATATGTTTGTCTACTTCAACGTTTGTACACTAACTGTGTAACTTTCATCGTTAAGATTAAAAAGATCTGTTTTCATTGTGGGGAAGAATCTGAAGATAAAAACAAAACAACTTAGAAAATGCTTGGGTACTACGATGATTTAGAAATGTAAGGTATAATATTAACTTAAATTCAGTGTGTTTAAAGTAAGTTTAGTAACTTTCTTAATTTGATAACTTAATTTTCCTCTTATTCTCTTTATGCACCCTAGCATGTGCATAAATTTTGTTGCAACTTTGTCTTCAGAAACATGATTTCTTATGTGGAAATGGTTTCTGCTGTGTGACCGTTCAGAACCTAATGTTTAGTGTCCTCACAGAAGCTCTTTGGTTAGCAGTCTTTGAGGCCTGAGAAAAGATCCTACTCACCAAAAGTTTGCTCCTCAAGTGTCTGTCCGCCTACCCGCCTGCCCGCCTGCCCGCCTGCTGGCCTGCCGGCCTGTCCTCCCTCCCTCCCTCCCTCCCTCCCTCCCTCCCTCCCTCCCTTCCTTCCTCCCTCTTTCCTTCCTTCCTTCCTTCCTTCCTTCCCTTTTTTTGTGCAGGGTCTCATTACATATCTCGACTAATGGTGAATCTTGCTGTTTTCAGCCTCCCCATTTCCAGGTTCACAGGCTTGTATCACCATGCTCAGACTCCCTCACTGGCTCAGCCTAACCTAGGGCAGGGCCACTGCAGCATGTGGAGCCAGGGATCGGTCCCTGTGCTTGCCTAAACAGGAGCTTAATCCGCTTACCTATCTTGCTGTCCCTGCTCCTTGAATTTCAACGATGCTCGTGTTCTGAATTTCCTTTCCCTGGTAGCGTGTTGCACACAATTTAAAATCCATGAGTTTGCTACTTGGTAGAAGTGTATTCCATGGAAATTATCATGGATTTTAGAATATTATTTGACAGACATACACATATGTTAAAATGGATCTTTTCTACAGCACCTGATTGATTTTCAGAGACATATAGTATTACTTTCCCCCAGAGGACTTATGTCTAAATGATTTTAGGCCTCTAACTTGTAGTTTGTCTGCGAAATAGTGCATGAAGTGTGTACAATCTCTTGGTGCTGCCACAGCAAAATATTCAAGGTGGGGTCACTCGAAGTGGAGAAGTCCAGACCCCAGAGTCAGCACTGGGTGTCCACTGAGGCCTTGCTGCTGCGGCCTCACAGCAGGAGCTGGAAACCCCTGTGGAAGGCACAGGCCACATCCCGCGTGACCCCACTTCCGGATGCCCACAGCGAGGATGAAGTTGCATCCTGGATTTTACAGGGAGCACATTTAAACTATAGCAGCTGGCTGGTTTTTGTTTGTTTGTTTTGAGACAGGTTCTCACTATGCAGTTCAGACTGGCCTTGAGGTCACTTTGTAGCCCAGATTGGTCAGATTAGTTTTTTTTTTTTGTATTTAGGACAGATCAGAATCATAGTGATCCTCCTGTTTTCAGCCTCCCGCATGCAGGGATTGCAGGCATGTGCTACCATGCCCAGTCTTGGTTGGTATGTTTTGGAATTAGTTGATATCAAGGAAGCCTCAAATTGAAAATAATTTCAGAAAGACACATTTATATATTATCAATCACTAGGAATGTTTTTCCTGAAGGAATCAAATCTGCGAAAAAAAGGTCGTTATGCATGTCAGTAGTTTGAGACTTCTTGACTTACTGTGGCTGCTGTTTTACAGTATCTGGTACCTTGAACTTTTATCCTGTACTCATTCTAACAATACACACATTACACTAGGAATGGCAGGCAGTAAGGTTAGGGCAGCAATAGAAGTCTCTTTTCAGAGTGGCTCTTCTCTCCTTAGAGGTCTCTGGGCCCTGTCCCAGTGATAAACATGTCGTCAGTATTTAAAAATCACTTAAGTTGGTAACCACAGACGTGATGGCATGTAAGTTTCCCCTATTTTCCTTAAAATGTTTGATTTTTTAAAATTGTGTTTTTAATCTTTTATTTTTATTTATTTATTTGGTACAGGGTCTTGCCACACAGCTCATAGCTGAGGCTCCTCGTGAGCCTCCTGTCTTAGCCTTCCCAGCACTGGGATTGATAGGCATGTGTCACCATTCCTGGTGTCAGTGGCCTGCTTGGCTCCCGGGCCAGCATGGCATGTGGTACCGGGGATCAAACTTGGGTCCTTGCGTTGGCCAGGCAGGTGCTTAGACTGTGGAGCTATCTCCCAGCCCAAAATGTGTGATTATTGAGCCAGACGGCAGCTTATATACTTGGATTTGTTAAATGGAATCATAAAACAGCCCTGCTGTGAAAGGTTGATGAAAAAAATCTATTCATGTTGTTTTGTAGGTTTGTTATGAACATTCCAATAGTTTTTCTCTGAACCAAATGAGTAATTATAACATTGGTTATATTTAGGTGCCTGTGAGCCTTATAAAATATTTTATTGTATTCAAAAGTCTTGAAATTGTGCAGTAGATGTCCTTTGATCAGAAAGGGGTATGTTGAATATCATTGTGCATGAACTGTGTAAGCATTTCTTTGCCTTTTGGGGGGCTAATTGTAAAGAACAGATCTCTGAATATGTTTTAGGACTCCCAAATACAAACACTTCAGTGCATTAGTAACATTGCTGGCTTATGCACCTTGAACTGGATCAGTGGACACGTGCACGTCTGCGCTGCTGTGGGGGATGAGAGATGAACCGAATGGCTGTTGCTGTGCTTGCATCGTGTACTGTCCAGACCTATGCTTTGGAAACTGAATCACTGATTCCTGTTAGTGGTGTTTTTAGTAGGGATAACTTTTTTGTTTTTCTTTTAGAGTTAATGAAGATTGGGTGAGGTCTTGGGAAGGAAACTTATGATAGTATAAATAGCTCCATTAGCTAAGAGAGACCACTGACTTAGTGAATTTCCCTTGTTTTTTCTCGTGATGCCCTCTGTCCCAGTTACTTTTCTCTCATTGCTGAGACAAATACCAGACAGTCAAAATGAAGGAAGGAAAGGTGTATTGAGCTCAGAGTTAATAGAGGTCTCACTCTGTTCTTGGCCGGCTCCAAGGCAGAGTGACACATGGCAGAGGGCAGCAGTTCATGGTGCCGGAAAGATGGCAGCAAAACATCAAGAGCAAAAGGCAGGAGTAACAGCAGCAGTGGCTGCAGAGAGCAAGTCTCTCTTGTCCTTATATTGCCTTCAGGCGATCTGTTTCAGGCTGGTTGTAGACAGAAGCTGTACACCCTCTGCCCTGTTAGGATGCAGCAGCAGCAGGATCCAGCTGAGAAGATGCCAACGCCATACTCTGGAACTTTCTAGCTTCCAGACTTGTCAGCTAAATAAACTTGCATTCTTGAGAAATGATGACTGTGTCTTGGCTGTATTGTGAAAGCAGTAAAAGTGGAGCAAGGTACCTCTAGTTTAGGACTTATAATATGTGGGAAGAAAGTGACATAAATTCTCACTGTGTACTGCATCCTGAACTTTTATCAAAACAAGTAGTAGGTGTGCCATCACAGGGAGCCAGAACACACAGTAAAGGGCGCAGAGGCTTCTTCAGACAGTGCGGGTGGGATTCGGGCTCGGGAGCTCGCTTGGTCGGGCTTCCTGTCCAGCTCTTCCCCTTACGGGCGCTAACTGCGTCTCTGTCCTCTCTGCTGAGTGTCGCCCCAAACACAGGCTGGACACGTGTCCTTGGATCCGCGTGACTGTCACTGAGCATCGTGACTCCTCTTTTGGGCTGTTGCGGACGTTTTCCTGTATCTGTTGTTTCCATAAATGACAAGTAGCATGTAAGCACACCACTTTGGTCCGTTGTTCACCCTTCCCTCCGTAACCTCTCCTCCTTCCGTCCTTCAGATTCATCAGTCTTTCTCTGACTGTGCTTTACTGTAAATTATGCTTTTATAGTTTACTATGGAAGGATAGCACCCCTAACCCAGTCTACTGTAATGGCCTCCCATTGTGTACATTTGATGCTCTTTGCGCACACACACACACTGAAGGTGCAGAGCCAATTGCATGAGCTTTTCCTTGTCTTGCCTAACTTTGGATACGGGGACATTTATGGTAGGAGCCTACAGGAATATTACTCTTGGCATCACTGAGGACGCATTGGTGAATCCACTTCCTGCTGCCTTCTTCCTTTCTCACAGTTTCGTAGGTCTTACTTAACTTGGGATGATACTTCATGCTACCATGCATCCCAAATTGTTACTTAATTGCTAAAATTACTCATACCTTCTCTTCTGGCTTTAATATCCTACTTTAGCTCCACCTCAAGAGAAATGTATTTATGTTGCTGATCCAATGCAGCCCACAGTATTTTACAGTTGTTCTTGGATGTCTTTGTGAGGGTTTTATCAGACACTCAATGACAGGATACTACTGACGAGTTAGGGCCTATATACCAGAAATTTGCTTCCTTCATCTGTGCCTATGTGATATACTCGGCTTTGTTCTGATTGACTTGCAGGTGGTGATTGGTGCATTCTGCACACTGACTTTGGCTGCTCATTTGGTATGCAAGAATTCCATTTCATTTCCCATCCCTTACCTATCACAGGCTAGATGCTGTTGTAGGCAGGCACGTAGACACCAAGGTGGTAGAAGAAATGGACATGTTTGTGGCTCTTAAACTTGAACTTTTTAACAAATGATTGGCTTATGTCCCATCTGTGAAAGACTGATGGTTCTGTTGTCTTCTCCTCTGTGACTGCGTCCCCATGCATGCGTGCTTTGTGCAGAGCCTTTCTCTTGAGTCCATTCATACCATGCAGCTCTTGTGACGGGGTGGAATGCAACCCAGCTGACGCAGTGCAGACTCCAGGCTAGAGCTTTCTAGAGGTCTGACAGAGAGCTCCTGTTTTACTGATCTCAAAACCAAATGCCACACATGCTCATGAAGCCACTATTTCAAGAGGAAGTCCAAGATACGCAGCTGTACTACGTCTGTGAGAGGGCCAGGATCCCACTGGGTAGCTCACCCCGATTTAGGGTCCAGGAGAATAAACGCCCTTATGCCTGCTACGACAGAACAAAAGCAAGCTTCACTGTACATTCCCTTCCCTGTTTTGGTGATCTGTCCCCGCAGAACACTGAACTTTAATTTTAGAGACAGGTTTCACTATGTTGCCCAGAATGGCTACAAAGTCGTTGTCTCGCATGACTCTCCTGCTTCAGCCTGCTGAGTAGTAGGAACTGCAAGCACCTGCAGCCCCATCGCTGCTCATGTTGAAATCTGGGTGCCTCTAGGGTGGTGTTGGGCCGTGGGGCCTGGGGAGGTGACTAGGCTGTTACGAGGAATGCGCGTTTCCTCCAGAGAGTAAGCTCGCACTCTCAGGGACAGGATTAGTTAGCAGAGACTCGGTTGTTCCACAGTGGGGTTGTCCCTTGCGTCTTGCATCTTCCACTGCCCCTGCTGGTCGCCCTCCCACCGTTCAGCCCTGCTGCCATGCAGCAGGGGCCCTCTTCTGATGGGCCCTCTCGCCTTGAGAACTTCTGGCCTCCGGATTTACGAGTGTGACACGTCTACTTTGAGAATTGCCCTGCCTCCTGTGCTACCTCCATTGCCAGGGTTTCTGGATTGTGAGAAAGTAAATTAAAAATGGCTGCTGTTCAGGACTGTTAAGTTTCTGGATTGTCTGTTATATAGCCAAAGATAGATAATATTGCAGTGGAATTGTTCTTCTCCTAATGTTCTCCTTTCCATGGCCATCGAGGCTTTATGGAAGATGTATGGCTGTGATCTGATGTTTGAAAACAGAGGTTTGCTGTTTTCTAGAATATAGTATGTACAATGTCCTGAAACAGATTTCAATGCCTTTAATCAAGCTTGTTGCCATAGTGCATATTTGTATGTGTCTTGGGTAAAAAAGTTTTAGTTCCAGTGTAAATTGTGTGACAACTTTGGCCACCCTTTGGGTTACATCAGTGCAGACATTGCTACTGTAATTGTTTAAATAATACAGGGTGTCTCAGTCTGATCCTGCTGCTAAGTGCTTGACACTGGGTCATTTACAAAAATACAGAATTATTTTGTCATAGCCCTGCAGGCTGGAATTCAGCCCTGTGGATATGAATATGACCCGGAAGAGGAAAGTAGCTGAAGGTCAGTCCGGTCACTGCTAGCCAGTGATTTAACCAGTTATGCTGAAGTAGTGATACCACCCTAAAATCCCACAAGGCTGGGGTTCACAGTACTTCTGTATGCATCACTCTGGTGTGCTAATGAGTGCCATGCAAGCCTGGGCTTCTTTCCACGCAGTTTACTCTGGGTACCTTTTCCAGAGTAAGGGCATCGTGTTTATCCATGCCCTTTAATAAATGGATAAAACTAGTACAGTTTTATCATCATGTTCTGGAGGCCAAACCAGAAAGTGGGTGACAGCCTAGGAGTGAATTGTGGGAACCCTGAGTTGGAACCCATTGATCAGAAACACAGTCCATGAACCGAATCCCGGCTTATGAAGCAGGGTCTGTGGTGTGATACAGTCCTCAGGCTGTGCGACTCTCTCTCAGTAGACAGTGTGAGACTTCCCTTGAGTCACAGGGCATCAGTAGTGACTGCTGGGAATCGTTTGCTGGGGGCAAGAAGCTTCAGATCATGGGCGCAGAAGCATATTGTATGGTGTCGGGGAGGAAAAAGAGTTGTGATTTTTCTTCAGATGGTGTCCCTGTGTCTTATGTATGCCGTTTATTTTGTGGTTATGCTCATACATTAGAGTGTGTGAAATTTCTTCGAAGCAGATTTTAGAGCCTACCTCTTTAAAAAATCAAAAACAAAACCAGTCTATTAATATGTCTGTGTTGCCTCCAGGCTGAGTTGTCAGGGTTGGCACGTGAGGGTAAAGGAGGAATGAGAAGGAGAAAGGATCATAAGGGACAGAAGGGAATTTAGCAAATAGACTTTTTTTTCCATAGGATTTGCTTTTGGCTATGACATAGTAAAGTACATTAAGACAAACATAACTAACATTGAAAAATTATATATCACAGACAAAATATTGAGACCCTTTTGGTATTTTTGTCTTAGTGCGAGAATTCTACTGTTGAAAGGGCCTTTCTGTTTTTGTTTTTTGTTTTGTTTAGTGGTACTGGGGTCTTGCTCTGGCAAGGCAAGCATTCTGTCACTACTAAGCTATATCTTAGCACCTGGAATTTTCTGATTTGTGTGTTTTGAAGTACTTTTTCTCCTTTTTTACAAGGAATGTTTTCATGTTTTACAGTGGTACTGGAATAAGTATGGCTTTGTTAAAACCGCAGCACATAGGACCTTAGGATCATTTATCCAGAGTTCATTAATTTATTGTTTCATCATCCTTTTTGAGTATTACAGTGTACCATGTATGAAGAATGAAGAAAGGGACTGAGATGTGTAGACTGCAGAGTTTAGTAAAGGGCCTTTTCTGGTCTAGAGAATCTGGTATGAATGGAAGCATCTTAAAATACAGTGTGACCTTAAAAAAAAATGCAAAGGAGAATAAAGTAAGTTTGGGCTGAGAATGCCATGAGAGCTGCCTGAAGATGCTGGCTGGGCCTGCTCTGCCTGACAGAAAGGAGCTGCAGGAGAAGCTAGCAGCCCTGCATGAACCTATGCAGGGGCTTTGGTTTTTATTCAGTGAATTTTTATCATTGTTTTGTTTTGTTTAATTTTTAAATTTCTTATTTTTTTTCTTGTTTCAGAACTTTTGTGTATGTATGTATGTATTTATTTATTTATTTATTTATTTATTTATTTATATTGCCGGCTCAGCCTGCCCTGAGGGCAGGGCTGGCACAGCATGTGGTTGGTGCTGGGGATCGACCTGCGGTCCCTGCAGCCACCTAAGCTTTCCTAAGCAGGAGCTTTAGACCACTGAGCCATCCTGCCAGGCCGTTATCATTGTTAAAAGAAGGAATTAGTGTTAATATGGAGAATTTACACAGTGCTCAGAATGCAAAGAGAAAATAAAAGGACTCAGATGGCTTCCATATCTTAATCCTTGCCCTTGAGAATCTGATGGTGCAGCTCAGCTGGGTGTGTCTGCCCTGTTCTTGTCTCTTGCTGTTGTCACCTGAGTCCTTTCTCTCCATCCCTGCTGGCTGTGTCATGTCTCAGAAACTGGCCTCTGGAGTTGCTTTCTGTCTCTATCAGCAAATAGTAGCCTGTGTTTTGTTTCTCATCTGCCTCCACCACTGGAGTGCAGAATTCAGAAGGACGGAGTTGTTGTCTTTTTGTTCCTGTTTTTTACTGCTCAGGACCAAGACTTTGTTCCCTGGGTAACCAGCAATAACAGGTCTAGGTGCTGACCTAAGTACAGGTTCTGTTGAACTTGTTAATGTTTGTGAATGCCTGTCCTCCTGTGGATTAAAGCTTCTGTTGAGGAAGACTTCAAGGTGGATGGGTCTGGCCAGGGTCCAGAGGTGGTGATGGCTGCTTTCCTCTTGCCCATCAACAGCCCAGGGAAAGGTATCTCTGGCATTGTCCTTGCAGTGCCACATGTGTGCCCTGCTGTCTCGGGGAATTGCTGCAGCAAAGCCTTTAAAATGTCAACCACAGTTGACTCAGTTGATTCAGGAATGTCCTGGTCCTCCTGTTGTTATAAGAGCCTGCCCTATGGGCAAACACTTGAGTCCTGTTTCTTCTGGCATAAATGCCTGGGGTTATTTAGGGCTAGTGTTTGCCCTGAAGGCTTGGCAGTCATTTGCATTCTGTGCTACTTTTTGCTGTTTTATGACTGGAAGAAATTTACTTTCCAGCTTTTTAATCTGAGCCAGTGGGCTGTTCTTACAGCATGGTGGTTTTGAGACTGTGATAGAAATACGATATAGCTGAGCCAGAAGCTGGAGGTCAGAGGCCTTAAGTGTGGCACGAGCTGCAGGAGGCCTTTTGACATCTAGAGCTGGGTAATTTGGGATAGTCGTATTGTACACACATATATAGTATGGCTGTGTTTCAAAAACCTCTCTCTGTTCAAAGAAGGAGGTAGAAATGGTACACAGAAAGGACTCTGCAGAAGTCTACGTGAGAGGGGGTTGTGGTCAGGCTTAAGGTTGTGGTTTCAGTAGAGTTGGAGGATTGTGGACAGGCTCAGGAGATAATTTGAAGTTAACATTATTAGGACCTATGCTGTAAACTAGTTCATCAAACATTGTTGCCTCTGCACATATGTTATAGATAAAACATTGAACACAGCTGACCCGGTCAGTGCCTTTGAGAAGTCATGGCCCCTGGCAGGCCTAAGCACTTGCAGGGTGGGCTGCCCCATGAGGGTGGGAACTGGCAAGAACACCTGCAAAACTGGAGAAGCAGAGGGTCACATGTTCAGTCCCAGGTGTAGTTAGAGCCAATAAAATATCTCTTTGTTCCCTAACTTTTGGTGCACACCCAATTAAGGGAGGCCATTTAATGGAGGCCATGACATGTTCTTGAGATTTAGTTGTTTATGAATTGACAACTTAACTGTAATTGTTCCCTAAGGAGAAGTGTCAAGTCACAAATATAGTTTAGATCAATTAAAGCTAGTTCTGAAAGGCATAGGGTCTTTTCCAATGAAGAATATAATTATGTAGCTTATATATACATCTCATAGTGAAACTAAAATATACTTAATAATGTGAGTTTTTCGTCTTAGTATCATTAAAATTTTCCCATTTAAAATTTTGTAATTT